>CAUYRH010086097.1:0-20866 GCA_963574655.1 Perodicticus potto
AAAGTTGTATCAGTTTGCATTCCCACCAGCAGTGTAAAAGTGTTCCCTTCTCTCCACATCCACACCAGCATCTGCAGTTTTGAGATTTTGTGATGTGGGCCATTCTCACTGAGGTTAGATGGTATCTCAGGGTGGTTTTGATTTGCATTTCTCTAATAATTAGGGATGATGAGCATTTTTTCATGTTTGTTAGCCATTCGTCTGTCTTCTTTAGAGAAGGTTCTATTCATGTCTCTTGCCCATTGATAGATGGGATTGTTGGCTTTTTTCATGTGAATTAATTTGAGTTCTCTATAGATCCTAGTTTGACTTTTTACTTTTTATTTTTATTTATTTATTTATTTATTTTTTGAGACAGTCTCAAGCTGTTTTCTTGGGTAGAGTGCTGTGGCATCATAGCTCACAGCAACCTCCAAATCTTGGGCTCAAGTGATCCTCTTGTCTGAGTTTTTCTATTTCTTAGTAGAGACAAGGTCTTGCTCTGGCTCAGGCTGGGCTCGAACTCGTGAGCTCCAGCTGTCCCTTGCCTCAGCCTCCTAGAGTGCTAGGATTATAGGCGTAAGCTGCTACACCCAGCCTATACTGACTTAAAAACATTTATGCCAGTAATTCCCAATAGGCTGTTCTAACAGGATATAGAAGAACTCTGTTTGAATACCTGCTATGGTTTTTTTTCTCTGTCAGTCTCATGTCTTACATTACTTACTAGATTATTAGCATCTCCTTAAATTTAGAAACCACTTTATCTTCCGTTTCTTATAGAACATGTTTACAGATATGTTGGGTGTAATAAATATTCAACCATATTCAATCAGTATTCATTATTGAAAAACAAGTTCAATAAATATTCAACCAATAAAGATTCTACTGTGTAGAATTCAGGCTTTATTAACTTTATCTGTACTTGATAGCCTGTTGTGTTTGGGCAGAGCTTACTTTTATAGCAGATCTTACTAAGAAGCCTGGTCAGAGACAGATACAGGAAAACTTGGACTCTCACAGAAGCAAAATTATGGCTTTTCCCCTATAGACCTCATAGCTATTCCCAAGAATCAAGAGGATGATGCGCACAATGTTCAAGCAATAATTGATTCCCTGGCCTTGGATTACCTGCAGGTCAGCTTGTCTCATATAACAGGTTGGTATATACTTAACCATCAAGTAATTGTGCATTTTAGTAAAATAATTTATTAGGCAAAACCTTAGAACCTTAGACGTTATTTAATTAGCCAAATGACTGCGTTAATGTAATTAGACCACACTGTATGACTGAGCTATGACAATGAGCTGATAGAATTAAGGACCATATATGAGATCTTTTCCAGGACAGTTGAATGTTGAGTTTGTGATGGATCTGGGACTAAAATGTAAGCATCCTAGATGGTAATTTGAGGTATATTTTTTGTTGTTTAGTTATTTTCAAACACACTAATGCTGCATGTTCGTATAAGCTGAGAACTTGAAACATCTAACTATTAATCAAGACTGCTTGAATATATTTTGATAGCCCCACACAGTAAACTATTCTGCAGCTGTAAAAGATGATTGAGGATGCTCCTTATGTATATTGTTCCACATTAGAGGAACAGTCTCTAATGTACATTGTGTGAGAAAAATGTGGTGCAACTGTAATGAATGTAAGAACAAAAGTGGGGAGAATGTATGCAGTTGATTGCAATTGGAAGGACTTTGGAAACATATACAGGCAGTCCGCAAGTTACAAATAATCCGACTTACATATGCACTTACAAAGAAAGGCTATTATAGGTAATAGGTAAATGTGCCTATTCTGACTTAACATCCAAATTCAACTTAGGAACAAACCTATAGAAACCTGTCTTGTTCATAACCTGGGGACTCCTGTATGAGAAACTTGCAATAATGATTGCCTTCAACAAGGAGAACCTCAGGGCTGTAGGACAAGAGGACAAGAATTTTCACTGTAAACCTTCTGTACTTTTAAAATTTTGAACCTGGCGGTGCCTGTGGCTCAGTAAGTAGGGTGCTGGCCCCATATACCAAGGGTGGCAGGTTCAAACCTGGCCCCAGCCAAACTGCAACAAAAAATAGCCGGGCATTATGGTGGGCACCTGTAGTCCCTGAGGGAAGAGAATCACCTAAGCCCAAGAGTTTGTTGGAGGTTGCTATGAGCTGTAATGCCAGTGCACTCTACTGAGGGCAATAAAGTGAGACTCTGTCTCTAAAAAAAATAAATTCAGTAAAATAAAAAATTTTTGAACCATATTCTCTATTTTTAATAGAATCTTTTTTTTTTTTTTTTTTACAGTTTTTTTGGCCGGGGCTGGGTTCGAACCCGCCACCTCCAGCATATGTGGCTGGCGCCCTACTCCTTTGAGCCATAGGCGCCACCCCCATATTCTCTACTTTTAAAAAATTATTTAATTGAATTTCCAAAATAAACTGTACTATAGTCTAAAGCCAAACATACCAAATATATGTTATTTATAAGTGTTTATAGATAGTGAAAATGAGGATTATTCCAGTGAGTTATATCAAGGTAATGAACAGAGGGAATCTTGGGGGCTTAAAATTGTACTTTAGTCACAAAAAGAAGGATTTTTACTGTTGATTTATTCTTGGACAGTAGTTGAAGAAGATAAATGTCAACCAGGATAGGTCCTGATTTATATCTCTTAATTTTGTATTAACAAGAACAAATTTTTGCAAGGAGAAAATTCTAAAGTTTTTGAGTTCAGTTCTAGGTAAATAAATGGGTAAATCTGTTTGGAGATAATTCATTTTGAGGGATAATCCCAAAAGTTCCCTGTTGTTTTCAATTTTGAATTGCTTTATCATTTGAGTAGGGCAGTTTCTGGTATTTGTGCTTTTTATTTATCTTTATTTATTTATTTTTAGAGATAAGAGTCTTACTTTATCACCCTCGGTAGAGTGCCTTGGCATCATAGCTCACAGCAACCTCCAATTCCTGGGCTTAGGTGATTCTCTTGCCTCAGCCTCCTGAGTAGCTGGGATACAGGCACCCGTCACAAGGCTCAGCTATTTTTTTTGTTGCAGTTTGGCTGCGGCCAGGTTCGAATCCGCCACCCTTGGTATATGGACCAGTGCCCTTACTCACTGAGCCACAGGCGCTGCCCTATTTGTGCTTTTTAAACATAT
The DNA here is from genome assembly GCA_963574655.1 of Perodicticus potto. Lineage (NCBI taxonomy): Eukaryota > Metazoa > Chordata > Mammalia > Primates > Lorisidae > Perodicticus > Perodicticus potto. The sequence continues at coordinate 3,139 of CAUYRH010086097.1, forward strand.
AGCGCTAGGCGTGGTGGCTCATGTCTGTAATCCCTGTACTCTGGAAGGGCAAGGTGGGTGGATTGCTTGAGCTCATGAGTTCAAAACCAACATAAGCAAGAGCGGAAACCCTGTTCAAAAAAAAAGGGGGGGGGGCGGCTCCTGTGGCTCAGTGAGTAGGGCGCCGGCCCCATATGCCAGAGGTGGTGGGTTCAAACTCGGCCCTGGCCAAAAAAACTACCAAAAAAAAAAAAAGGGGGAAATTCCTTAATTTAATAAAGATTATCTATTTAAAAAAAAAAAAAGCCCAGCATTGTGGCAGGCACCTGTAGTCCCAGCTACTTGGGAGGCTGAGGCAGGAGGATCACTTGAGTCCAAGAGTTTGAAGTTGCTGTGAGCTGTGAGGCCAGGGCACTGTACTGGGGCAAGACAGTGAGACTCAGTTTCAAAAAAAAAAAAGATACTATAGCAAGGTTTTAAACATAAATAGGTTCAGAGAATTTTTTTTTTAACAGTTTTTTTTTTTTTTTTGGCTGGGGCTGGGTTGGAACCCACCATCTCCGGTATATGGGGCTGGCGCCCTACTCCTTGAGCCACATATGCCACCCAGTTAATAAACTTTTTAATGAAAGCTGCTCTGACAAATTACACACCATGAAAAACTATAAAACTGCTTACCTGCTTTATTGAACTGCAAAACAGCTTTTTTATCCTTTATGTTCTGTTTAAAGTAGTTTTTCTTATACCATGAAGACTGTTCTGGCCAACAGTCTTAGTTGCTAGGTTGTCAAAGTATATTCTCCATCCTAGAAATTCCAAAGTCCTGAGTCTACCCTTGGGGTATACTTAATGTATGTAAGCCAGAAAAACACAGGCTCAAAAATAAGATTTCCGGTTAAACAGAAAAACACTTTCTAACATTGTCTTTACCGGTAGTAGGGTAAAATATCAAATTTCTGGTTTAGGTTTGTTTTGCATCATGGCTAAAGTTATGAATATATGGATTCTTCTAAATAACAAATTTCTACTCTGCTTGTCCCATACCAGTTTGAACTCATGAGAGTACCAGGCATAATCTCCCCAGTGACAACCAAAGTTGTCGTAAGAGTTAAGTTCCATCCATACCTGATGTTGATTGGAGTCCACTTTAGGTGACATTAAACACATCAAGTCTTCATGCTTTGGTCAACCTGTTTCTATTCAACATTTCAACTTAACATTTATATTAGAAAGTGATTATGGGCCAGGTACTGTGCTAGGGATTGTTTCATGATTAATTTATGAGTATAACATTAAGAGTATGCAATTATCATAAATTAATGATTATGAGTATAAAGTGGGAGATGAGGCTGGAGATTGGGTTTGTATATGCAAGGCTTAATTAAATTTTAGAAAGGGAGCAATGGATGGGGTTTTAGTCAGAAAAATGGTATGATCTACATAAATCAAATAGAAGTTAACAAATACTCAGGGTGGGGGAGATATCATGGAATTCCTGATGAAGGTATCCCAGCAAGTTTTTTGTTTTGTTTTGTTAACTTCTGTCATCTTGTGAACAAAGAACTATCTAAAGTGGGATCCCACAGTCTGAGAGAGTGTTTTGCCAGTTTTTCACGAGTGTGGTAAAATTCTGCTTAAGCTACTTTGTGTTTTTGTATAAATCTTACTAGAGGATGTTTTCTCAAGTCCAGTTATTTTGTTTCTTGAAGAAAGAAAGGAATATGCCAGAAATTATTAAACACCATATTTAAGGCTACCTTCTTTATTTCTTCAGGTATAATCAGGCAGCAAGAAATTGGTGTTTTTAATATTTGCAATATCATTGTTTTTCCTGTGTTCTTTGTGAAATACCATTTTCACAATGTTATATCCATTTCAAGATATTGACTTTCAGATTTCTTGGACAGATTTTTTAATTGCTTTATATTCTGTGTTCAGGAGAAAATATCGTGAAAGGAGATAAAGAATCTATTAAGAATCTCCTAGAAATATTTGATGGGTTGCTGGAGTACCTTACAGAACACATTAGTGAAACATCTCATGAGAAAAGTAAGTTCAAGAATGAAAATTTGGTTTGATCTACCTTATGTAATGTCCCTGTTGCCTATTTTGTTTATAGGAAGCAGAATCACTAATACAGTATACCTGAAAATTTTAATTGTAAATTTCCAATTCTTTCTGTTTCATATGGTTAGAAACTCTTGGCTAGACTGTCATCATGTTCTTTAATAACTTGAATGTTACTTACAAATTACTTTCAAACTAATCTATAATTAAAAGAAATTGTGAAATTGTTTATAGTCCTATGCTTGCATAAAATTCCTTACTCCAAAATTTTCTGTCAAAACTATCATTTATATTATAAATTTGAATGTTACTGAAGAATCAACAGGAAGAATTGGTGCCCTTTGTTTTGGAGACAAAGACCCCAGTCTAGAGTGCCATGGCTTCAGCCTCATAGCAACCTCAGACTCCTGAGGTCAAGCAGTCCATCTGCTGTCTTCCAAATAGCTGGGACTATAGGCACCTGCCACAACACCTGGCTTATTTTAACTATTTTTAGTAGAAATAGGGTCTTCCATTGCTCAGGCTGGTCTTGAACTCCTGAGCTCAAGCAATCTTCCCTCCTTGAACTCCCAAAGAGCTAGGATTACAGGCATGAGCCACTGTACCCAGCTAAGGACTGCTGAATTTCTGTCTTCAACCTACTCTTTCATGTTATGAAAACTTGAATATTTTTTATTTTATTCTTTGAGTAACTCACTTCCTCAAATTGTGACAACTTACTATGTGAAATTTTGATTTTATGTTTTTAATGGAAATTATAAAGATCGATATTTCCTTATTATTATCCGAAAGAGGTTATTTAAACTCAATTAGCAGTGGCTAAGACCTTTTTATAATCTTTGGCTCAATAAATCTCACTTTCTAGGAACTTATTATAAGGAAATAATACAAAAGAAAGGGCTTCATTGCATTGTTATTTATTATTGCAAAAAAAAAAGGGCGAGGTGTGGTGTCCCTTGCCTATGATCCTCACACTCTGGGAGGCTGAAGTGGGAGTATCAGGAGTTGGGAGACTCAGGAGTTGGAGACTAGCCTGAACAAGAGTGAGATCCCTGTGTCTATAAAAAAAAAAAAAAATTTGAGAGATTAAGTAAATGTTAATTAGTCATGGATGGGATAACATAGCACCTGTTCTTATATCGGAAAGTTACCCAAAGTTTTCAGCAGCAGCTGTTAACATAAAGTCTTATTTTTTATTTTTCTTTTTTTGAGACACAGTCTCACTACGTCACCCTCGGTAGAATGCTGTGGCATCACAGCTCACAGCAACCTCAAACTTTTTGGGTTAAGCAATTCTCTTGCCTCAGCCCCCCAAGTAGCTGGGACTACAGGCACCCGCCATGATGCCTGGCTATTGTCGCAGTTGTCATTGTTTAGCTGGCCTGGGCCGGGTTCATACCCGCCACCCTCAGTGCATGTGGCCAGCACTGTGCTACCAGCTGTAACCACTGTGCTATGAGCACTGAGCCTAACATAATTCTTACATAAATTAAGACTAAAAATTAAGAGAGGCCCATCCTTCTTAATTCTTAAATTGTTGACAGTGAGACCAATGCAGTGATTATAGCATTTGAAATTAATCTTAAGATCTCTAGTTAGAGTTTCCTATCTTTGATCATTGCTGAAAAAAAGAATTAAAAGCTGAAAGGGAAAATTAAAAGGTGTGACACACTGGAAATTTATCTTTTACTTTCAAAAATGTTTGTGTGTTTAATATATGTTAAATGCTTGTCTGGGTACTCTGTAATGACTCAAAGCTACATGTCATGTTTATTGGTCTCCAGGAACCTGTACTCAAGACTGGCATAAATGCATGCAATAAAAACATAAAAGGGTAAGAATTAGGGCAAAGTATTGACATGTGGGACTTACCTAATTCAAGGCTACCAGTAGGAATTTGATGCTCTTTTCAGGTTTTTTTAGCAGCAGGGTGAAGAGATAGAAAACTACCTGTAATTAAAGAGATTGAGATTAATTGGAACTGTTACAAAGATAGCAGTTTTTACAGTTTAGGGCTTGTTGCAGGGAGGGGTGGTCCTACCTGGCTGATGATAGGGCTGTGGGGATGGAGAGAAGAGGACAGAACTGAGAGAGGCTTTTCAGTGAGTCTGGTGGCAGTAGAAGGCTAAGGGATATTCCCAGGAAACATCAGTAGTATGTGGTGACTGTGGTGGTACCGAGAGGGAGTTAGTCAGATCAGCTTCTTATATGGCAGTCCCATCGTTGGACAGTGTTTTCTAAGGTCTAATTCTCACCTTTGCAGTTCCAGAACATACCTCTTTGGCAATATTACTTAAAGCTGATCAGATTCTTCACAATGCCAATTACAATAATGGAAAACAAATGTTTACTATCAGTGGTCATGTCAGCTGTGCAGGGCAGCTTTACCTGGGCTAGCATTATTACTTACCACTAAAGAAGGAGAGATTCCTAATCTGCTAACTAAGTCCTACCTCTAACTGTATAACTGAGGGTCTCGTTTTCTTGTCTAAAATTCATTCTTTGTTGTTGTGAAGGTTAAGTAGATACATGTAAATACTGTATATTAGCCTTAGCACACAGCCTACCTCAGAGTAAATGCATAGTAAGTATTAATGTTATTAAAATGTTGCTTGGTGAAAACAGAAATAGAAAAAAAAAAATGAAAGTACATGCTTGAACTGTGAATCTCTAGAGAAGTGCCCATACATGGGAATATCCTGAGTGATAAATCTAAATCTTAGGAGGCTTTACCCATATATCTCCTGAAATCACTGCCCTGGTGAATTACTACTCCTGGTGAAAGTGTGTATCCTCAAGTATATTGTGGTGGAAACGAGGTTGATAGTCTTAAAAGAAATTTCTTTCAAGCCATGACTGTCTGACTGTTAGCCTAAGGCAGATTGTCTGGGAGCATGAAGTAGGCTGACACAGTCATATTTTTTTGGTCATCTCAATTGATTGGCTCAGAGATCCCGTACAAATGGAGAGATGTAAAGAATAAAAAGTGAATCTGCTACCTTACTTTAAAAAAATGAAACATTATGGCTCGGCACCTGTGGCTCAAGTGGCTAAGGTGCCAGCCACATACACCTGAACTGGTGGGTTCGAATCTAGCCTGGGTCCACCAAACAACAATGATGGCTGCAACCAGAAAATAGCCAGGTGTTGTGGCGGGCACCTGCAGTCCCAGCTACTTGGGAGGCAGAGGCGGGAGAATCGCTTGAGCCCAGGAGTTGGAGGTTGCTGTGACCTGTGATGCCAAGGCACTCTACCCAGAGTGTCAGCTTAAGGCTCTGTCTCAAAAAAAATAATAATAAAACATTATGGATAAAACTATAGACCCTGTGGGGTTTTTGTTTGTTTTTAAGAGACAGAGTCTCACTTTGGTAGAGTGCTGTGGCGTCACAGCTCACAGCAACCTCCAACTCCTGGGCTTAGGCGATTCTCTTGCCTCAGCCTCCCGAGAAGCTGGGACTCCAAGCGCCCGCCACAATACCCGGCTATTTTTTTGTTGCAGTTTGGCTGGGGCCAGAGTCAAACCCGCCACCCTCGGTATATGGGGCCAGCGCCCTACCCACTGAGCCACAGGCACTGCCCAAACCCTGGTTTTTAATAATTTTTTTATTTTTGAAATAGAACCTTATTCACCCAGGCTAGAATGTAGTGGCCTGAGCATAGATCCCTGCAACCTCAAACTCCTGGCCTCCAACAATCCTCCAAAAGTAACTGGGACTACAGGTGGGTGCCACTGCACCTGGCTGATTTTTCTGTATTTTGTAGAGATGGAGTCTCAAGCTGTCTTCTCACCTCTGCTTCCCAAATCCTTTGCTAGGATTACAGGTGTGAGCCACCGAGTCCAGCCCAACCTTGCTTTTAAATCAACATTCTTATTTTTTTGTTATTCAAGTAATACATGCTCATCATAGGTAAAGATTTAGTTCTTTATAATTTTACTTTCATGAGAGTCCAGTTTACCAGAACAGGTTGGGGGTGCTCACTGTGTTTACTTCTCTCTGCCTGTTGTATAGAAGGAGTAGTAGTAACTTTGGAGTTTGGGGTATTATTGTTTTTATTTGTTCTGAACAGGTGAAACTGACAAGTATTTTACAGAATCTCATCGAGGACAAACTTTGGAAGAGCCAGAAAGTACTAAAGAATCTAAATCATCATGGAAAAGAGTTTCTTTTGGGAGGTATCACTCAATCTCCATGAATTTAACCAAAACAAATAATGCCTTTTTAACAGAGGATTAAAATTGCACATAATATACCAGGATAGTGCCAAAGCTAATGTGAAAATTTCAGTAACTTCTCATATTTTAAACCTTCCTGAGGGAGTTTTAAGAACCTTCAGTTATATGTAATACCTAATTCTCACTATTAACTACCTTACTTATTTTTATGTTTTTCCTTTTTTCATCAAAGAAGTTTATCTTCTTGCAGAAAATGTGGCAAAGTAGAGAAAATTTTTTAAAGCAGAAAAAAATATATATACCTTTCAGAACTAAATAATTGCTATTAACATTTCCTTATATTTTTAGTCCTTTTTACTGTTTTTTCTTTTTATTGAATTTAGTCATTGTGTGTATAATTTTGTTTCTTGTGTTTTTAAATTTAACATTAAGTCTTCTGAAGTTGTTAAGCTCTTTGTAATTTTAATCACTATATAACATGTCATTCATACAGTTTGAATTATATACCATTATATACCATTTATATGTCAGTCAAGACATGATAAGCATCAAAAGGGAATAGTCTTTTCCTATTTCTTCCCTAGCAATGAGCAGTTTGAACAGTTACAGGCTAGCTGCTTGAAGCAGCTCAGAGGTCCTCAGAGGAAAGGCCCTCTGTGGTCAGCCTGGGCGCTGAGTGAATGGGGGAACTCTTTCAGGTGCTCCTCGTCTAAGGCTTTCGGCCTGACTTGGGATGAAGATGAAGCAGAATCCATTGGTGAAAGTATTAGACTTGGAGACACAGCACATACCTTTTCTCTAAGAAGTAATGGTGAGTAGTTAAACTTTAAGTATTAATTATTATTCAATATACAACTATAAAAAATGTAAATAGTTAATACATAGGAATATTTAAAATCATGAAAAATAGGGCTGGGCACAGTGGCTCATGCCTACAGTCCTAGCACTCTAGGAGGCCCAAGCGGATGGATCCTTTGAGCTCAGGAGTTTGAGACCAACCTGAGCAAGAATGAGACCCAATCTCTAAAAACAGCCAGGACTGTGGCAGACACCTATAGTCTCAGCTATTGGGAGGCTGAGGCAAGAGGATTGCTTGTGCCCAAGAGTTTGAGATTGCTGTGAGCTATGATGCCATGGTACTCTTCTGAGGGTGACAAAGTGAGTAAGACTCTGTCTCAGAAAACAAAAAAATTGTGAAAAAGATTCTTAATTAGGCTCGGTGCCCATAGCATAGTGATTATTGCACCAGCCGCACGCACCAAGGCTGGCGTGTTCGAACCTAGCTTGGGCCAGCTAACCAATAATGACAACTGCAACTATAAAATAGCCAGGTGTTGTGGCGGGCATCTGTAGTCCTAGCTACTTAGGAGGCTAAGGCAAGAGAATCGCTTAAGCCCAAGAGTTTGAGGTTGCTGCGAGTTGTGACGGCACAGCATTCTACCGAGGGCGACATAATGAGACTCTGTCTCAACCAAAAAAAAAAAGAAAAGAAATATGAACAGTTACCTGAAAGCACAGTCAAGTGGAGTCACGGACATATAGGCAGATGATTCCAAGGCAAATAAGTGGATAAAGGTTGTCATGTAATTTATGGTAGGTACTTGGGAAGAATGAACTGGTTTGACTCACTTTTTTCCATCATTTCAACACGTTCGAATACCCAGTGGTAAGTTTTCTCCCAGGCTTCAGGCCACTTTTCCAGCAGCCTACTGCTTGTACACAGTATACCTGCATTTCTCTCAGACCCCAGTTTTGAGCCTCCCACCTTGCCTTCCTCCCATCATCCTACTCTAGCCACCCACCTCAGATGCTGTGCTCTCCCTAGGATGCTTTTCCTTCTTTTCTGTTCCTCACAACTCACTCTCAAGTACACAGCCACCACCACCTGCTGTGGGCTCTGAGGCTCTTAGTTCCTACAGGGTGTTCCTTCGTAACACCATTTATACATTGCATGGTGACTTATAGTTTGTCTCTTAAGTAAATTGAGCTCTCAGGGACAGTAGATACATCATACTTATTCAGCAAATACATATTCAGGGCCTTCCCTGTGCCAGGCAGTGGTGATATTATGGTAAACAAAACAATTCCCTGCCATTGTAGAGTTTACTTTCTACTTGTGGGGGCAGCTGATAAATAAATTATATAATGAAATTATTTGTATTCATTTTAGTATTCCAAAAGTTGGCAAAACACCAGGCTACAATATTTTTTGGATGGACTGATGAGAATGCTAGAGTGGAATTAGGTATATTATCTTAGGAATCAAATGGCCTTCCTTCTCATCCTGGCTCTGCTACTGGCTGTGACTATGGACAAGACTCTTAACCTTTTCTGAGCTCTAGTATTTTCAAGTGTGAAATTAGAATTGCAGTAAGCCATCTCTAATATCCCTTTCAGCATCAGCACTCTGATTCCAAGGAATAGACATTGTGTTTCAAGGAATTATGTTTGAAGAACTTAAGTCTGGAAGGTCAGGTAGTAGACGAAAGACATGCTTACCATTGGCATAGGCAAAGTGATGGCATGATCAGAGTCACTTGTCGGTAATGCAAAAACGTTTCTGGAAGGAAGAAAATCAGATAGATTGATGGGAGATGGAAGGGTTAGTGATATTAGAAGTGGGTTCTGTGATACCAAATGCTGTTTAAAAACAGTCACACCTTTCTACATAGAGAGAAATTGTGTTTAATGATAGTGGAATTAAGGCAAAGGAGAAAAGGTTGAGATAGAGGCATGGTTTGATGTGATAAAAGTGGGTATAGAAGCTTCTTTTGATAATTCCATTTAAGATGTCTGGTAACTGTCATATACATTCATAGGCATCTGATATAAGCTTCAGTTTCTGGACTATAAATCTATGTGGTACTAGCCAAGAATCTGCTATCTCTTCATACCTAGAGACATGCCCACACAACAGCATTTCTACAACTTTAGCACTTGGTGTTCTGAGACAAAATAATGAAACAATGTATAAAACTTCGCTTTTTTTTTTTTTTTAAGACAGAGTCTCACTATGTCTTCTTAGGTAGAGTACAGTGGCGTCACAGCTCACAACAGCTTCAAACTCTTGGGCTTAACCAATTCTTTTGCCTCAGCCTCCCAAGTAGCTGGGACTATAGCCAGCCACCACAACGCCTGGCTATTTTTTCGTGTAGTTGTTATTGTTTGGCAGACCCAGGCTGGGTTCGAATCTCCCACCTCTGGTGTATGTGGCTGGTGCCCTAGCTGCTAAGCTACAGGCACTGAGCCCAAAACTTTGCTTTTAAGTTGTATAAATTATCTTGGGATACAGAACTACATCTTAATAATATCTAATAGTTATTACAAATAATTGAAATGAATTGAAATTTCATGCAATTGGACCAACATTGTTTTTTCAACATTGTTATTCCTGAGTTTTATTCCTTGAATATAAAACTCTTGTACTGTAGTATTTAGCAACTAGTTTAGCAAAAACTTTAGTTTTTGGTACTTAAAATTTTTACCTTTAATATTTTCTTTCCCAGGTGCCCAAAATTCTAATGAAATATACTCTAAAAAAACTTCAAACTCACCAAGTTCTAAATCACATGAAGATGTGCTATACCCTCCCTCATCCAGTTTCTTGTCCAAGAATAGGTCATCCTTTGTTGAGGATAGTAAGTATAATGGGTATTAGTTCTTTAGACTACTACTGAGTTGGGGATAATAATTCTTGGGTCAATTACTACTGCTATTAGCCTTTTTACTTTTGTTGCTTTATATGAGAATCTTTTTGGTTTTACATCATCTTTTTTTTTTTTTGAGACAGAGTCTCACTTTTGCCCCCCTCTGTGGCATCACAGCTCACAGCAACCTCATACTCTTGGGCTTAAGTGATTCTCTTGTCTCAGCCTATCAAATAGCAGGGACTACAGGCGCTTGCCACAATGCTCAGCTATTTTTTTGGTTGTACTTGCCATTGTTATTTGGCAGGCCCAGGCTGGATTTTAACCTGCCCGCTTCGGTGTATGTGGCTGGTGCTCTAGCCACTGAGCTACAGACGCTGAGTGATTTTTGCTTAAGATGGTCTTTGTTCGCATATTTTTGCACCCCTGATTTTATTATCTCTATACCCTCCTATGAAAAGACTTTTCTGTTTTTAAAAGACAATAAGAGTCTGTGATACATTAGTACGTCATTTGCTGGTGTTCAGATTATTAGTGAATGACAAAATACAGTATACGTATCTTGAAGAATATTCTCAGTCCTTATTGTTATTACTGGGGTTTTTATATAGTAGTATCACATGGAATCATTAATGGCTAACTAGTTTTCTAACATGTTGATGAACCATTATTTACATAGCCATTCTTCAACCCATTTAGATTGCTTTCAATTTTTTATTATTTTTAAATAACTTTCAGGGAACATTGGAACATTTTAATGATAACATTAAAATTAAATCCTGGTTTAAATTAGGTTCCTTCTTGTTTGATGAGGATGCATTCCTGGTTTAATTATTTTATGCGTTTGTGCTTTGTTTGAAATAAGTTGAAAAAACATTCCTAATTAGTGTGTGTGAACGTGTTTGTATAAGTATCTATGTGTACATATATAATTTCTTAGAATTTCATCGTAATACCCACTTTAATTTGTCTTACTAGTGGAAACCCCTTCTGTGAGTATGATCCCAAGTGCTAGGAAGCTAGGGGAGCCTATCCGAGCAGCTATTCCTTTACATCCACCCTACCACCCTTCAGAGCCTCGGGCACCCTGTCCCATAGGAAAAGAATACTTACGTTCAAGCCGCTGCTCCCTGGCCATGAATTCTACTGGAGAGCGCACAGAATCTTCTGTGGTAAGCAGGAAAGCTTGCTTTTAATGGGTTAGAAGCTCATATGTTTAAAGAGGTCTCTGCTAGCATAGTAATCAAACATACTACACAAGTCAGAGCATTGTACTTATTCAAATTTACTTTTGTATACAACTGCATGTTCTTGTTCCAGCAAGATAGGGACAAGGTAATTGTATTAAAAGGGAAATAATAAGAGCTAACACAAACTGGGGCCGGGGCAGTGGCTTACGCTTATAATCCAAACACTCTGGGAGGCAGATGCAGGTGGATTGCTTGAGCTCAGGAGTTGAGACCAGCCTGAGCAAGAGTAAGACCCCATCTCTACAAAAACTATTTATGTGTTGTGGTGGGCACCTGTACTCCCAGCTACTTGGGAGGCTGACACAAGAGGATCACTTGAGGCCAGAGGTTTGAGGTTGCTGTGAGCTATGACGCCATGGCACTCTACCCAGGGCAAGAAAATGAGACTCTGTCTAAAAAAAAACAAAAAACCAATAATTTATTCCTCAAAACAACTCTGGTATACCTACTATATTTGTTTTCCATGAGGAAAGCTTATGGAGAGAGGTTAAGTTTCTTATCTGAGGTTACACAGCAATCATAGACTCAGGATTTAGCACTCTGGCATTCTGGCTTCAGAATCCATATTGTGTGTCCTTAAATAATTTAGGCTAGGTATGGTGGCTTATGCCTGTTGTAATCCCAGCACTTCTGGAGGCCAAGGTCAGAGGATCACTTGAGGGCCAGGAGTTTAGGACCAGCCTGAGCAATATGGCAAGACACAATCTTTATAAAAAGTAAAATAAAGGCTCGGCGCCTGTGGCTCAATGGGCTAAGGCGCCAGCCACATACACCTGAGCTGGCGGGTTTGCATCCAGCCCGGGCCCGCCAAACAACAATGATGACTGCAACCAAAAATGGCCAGGCATTGTGGCAGGCGCCTGTAGTCCCAGCTACTTGGGAGGTGGAGGCAAGAGACTCGCTTGAGCCCAGGAATTGGATGTTGCTGTAAGCTGTGATGCCACAGCACTCTATCCAGGGTGACAGCTTGAGGCTCTGTTTCAAAAAAAAAAAGAAGTAAAAAAAAAAATTAGCCAGGCTTGGTACCATGCTTATGTAGTCCCAGCAACTTGGGAGGCTGCAGTAAACTATGATTATGTCGCTGCATCCCAGCATAGGTGACAGCTGTTCTATCTTTTGATCCGGGTGGCAGTTAAGTGGGAGTGTTCATTTTGAAATAATTCATTAAGTTGGACACTTACATTTCATTAAAAGTTTTTTAAAATGTTACAGTATCATTGCTATTTTCTAAAAAGTATTAAATTTAATTCTACATTAACAGATGAAAAAGATACTGAAGTAAAATTGAAGCTATCATTAAATATCAAGTGTTTCTTTACCAAAAGAAGTATTTTCTAAAAGATTTCCTTTAAGGTTAACAAATTATTAAAAATGTTAAGAGTTTCTATTCATATTTGAAGAAGTTTCATCTTTGTTTGAACTGTTTCCATTTTGGACAGCCCTTATTGACTTCCTTGATGCAAAAGATGACAACTTGAATACTTTCCCCTTGTGGTTTTATCGTTTTTTTTTGTTTTTTTTTTTTGTCCAGGTATTTCTGTAACCCTTAAAATTTTGTGTTTCAGAGCACCTCAGTTGTCTATTTCAGTGGCATCCTGAGCCACACTTTTTCTTCGAGCATAAGTTGATAGACATTGCTCCAATCACGTGGCCTTGGGTGTCAGTGGAGTATTTTCACAAATGCATTTAAAAGCAAATGGAGATTGAAGGGACCTGGCTTTGTGCCACAGGTCCTCCCTTCCCCACTTCCAAAATGTTTGTATGTGTCATCATTGTAGCTTTTTCAAATCAGTGTTTTTCTGTTTTTATTAGGAACCAGATAACAGAATTTTCCTAACTTCCAAGTTGCCCAAAGATACATGGAGTGAACAAGAAACATATCCAGCTCAGGTCCCTAGGACTAGGAAGCTTCCCAAAGGAAAAAGGTAACATTACTACAGGCTTCAATGTTTATATTTGCAAAGGGATTTGAAAAGTAAGGGGTATATTCTCCAAATTTAACTGTGAAGACCAGTATGAAATATTTGTTAAGGCATGTAGTATAGTTATTTTAAACAAAGTAAGAAATAACTAGCTACTTAAGTATCTTATGGTCACTTACTACAGAAAAGAAAACAGAGCTGCAGCCTCATCCTGGGATTCATCTTTCACCCAGAGGCCAAGAAAGAGGTTAACAGAACAAGAATTACATGCAGTATCAGAGAAACTTTATCAACGGCTCTATGAACTAGATTGGGCAAGTCTTACTTTTTTTAATCTATATTGAGAATGCTGCGGATTAGGGTACATAAAAGTGATCTCCCCACTGAAGGTAAGGTTTTGGAAAATGAATTGAGTCTTACTATGAAAAATGTTCTGGCTCGGGAGCCTGTAGCTCAGCAACTTGGGTGCCAGCCACATCCACCAGAGCTGGTGGGTTCAAATCCAGCCCGGGCCTGCCAAACAACAATGACAACTACAATGAAAAAATAGCTGGGCGCTGTGGCGGGCGCCTATAGTCCCAGCTACTTGGGAGGCTCAGGCAAGAGAATAGCTTAAGCTCAAGAGTTTAAGGTTGCTGTGAGCTGTGACAGTATGGCACTCTACTGAGACTCTCTCAAAAAAAAGAAAAAAAGAAGGAAAAGAAAAAGGTCTGTATGTCAAGTAGGTAGGACATGAACAAGCATCTCTTCTCCTTTCATGATGTAACCAAATTTGGCACCGATTTATCCAGATTTTAATGATTCTGATGAAAACTAAATCATTTAACATGAATGATGATGTTAAACCATTTATTTATTTATTTTTTATTTTTTTTGCAGTTTTTGGATGGGGCTGGGTTTGAACTTGCCACCTTCGGCATATGAGTCTGGCGCCCTACTCCTTTGAGCCACAGGCGCCGCCCTATTTATTTTATTTATTTTACTATTTTTTTGAGACAGAGTCTCACTTTGATGCCCTGGTTTGAGTGCAATGGCATCATAGCTCATAGCAACCTCAAACTCCTGGGTTCAAGCAATCCTCTTGCCTCAGCCTCCCTAGTAGTTGGGACAATAGATGCCCACCACAATGCCTGGCTAAATTTTTTACTTTTAGTAGAGACAGTTCTTGCACTTGCTCAGGCTGGTCTTGAACTCCTGAGCTCAAACAGTCTTCTCACCTTGTCCTCCCTAAGTGCTAGGATTATAGGTGTGAGCCACCATGCCAGGCTTAAACTGTTTATCTTTGGATATACCTATATGGGTTCCCTTTGTCACTAAAGACAAATCTTGTATAAAATTGGATAGATGACTGATTTCTCACAAAATAATAGGCTGGATGCAGTGGTTCATGCCTATAATCCGAGCACTTTGGTGGGGCTGAGGGAGGAGGATTGCTTGAGCCCAGGAATTCAAGACCAGCTTGGGCAACAAAGCTAGACCCCATCCCTCACACAAAAATTTTCTTTTTACTTAGTTCAGCATGGTAGTATATACCTATAGTTCTAGCTACTCAAGAGGCAGAGGGAGGAAGATTGCTTGAGCCCCAGAGTAGTTCAAGGCTGCAGTGAGCTGTGATTGTGCCACTGCACTCCAGCCTGGGCAACAAAGTAAGACCCTATCTCTAAAACAAATAGTAACCAAAAAACTAAAGCATAAGCAACATCTGAAAACATGTTATTAACAACCATTAAAGGAAGCTTTTTAAAGGGTATATCTGTCTATTCGTACCCATTTATGTTCTGTTGAAACCAATGAAAGATGTTGAAAAGAGTTTTTTCAATAGATGTTAAAAAGTGCCCTGGGTGATCGAATTAAAGAAAAGACTGACCATAAAGAAGATACTGGCAATGAAGAGATAGAGAATGGAAATGAGGAGACACTATCTCAACACAGTGACAGCATCGTGGAGTATGGGCCAAAGAAGCCCAGGCCAGGTACTTATCCCAGAGAGTCCCTGAGAATAGGGACTCCCATGTGAACTATATAGGCCGCTCCATTCATTCTTAATGACTTTCTTTCTCATCTTAAATATTTCAGAAAAATATTATCAGACACCTAGACTTTCACTATCTAGAAGTAACAGATGTTAATAATTTTGTTTGCTTTGGCCCTTTTGTGTTTAAGAAAATAGACTCACTTCTAGACTCCCCACAGAGCTACTGTTTTTCCCAAACCTTGATTCCTATCTTGAAGTTGGTATCCTTGCCTCTTATCTTCGTTGTTAAATTTTAACATTTTATACATTATTTGTTTGAACTATTGAACTATTTGTTGAACTATGCTATTGTTTTGTTTAAAAAATTTACATAGTTACTATATATAGTGTTCTGCAGCTTTTTTTTTCGGTTAACATTGTCTTGGAAGTCTATTTGTGTTCATACTTACAAATCCAGTCTATGCATGTTAACTGCAATGTAAATAAACAGTATACCTGTTTGTATGACTATATATGACACTATCCATTTTCCCTATTGCTGGACATGTAGATTGTTCCAGTTCACATTTCTACAAAGAATTCTGCAGTGAACAGCCTTTAATACATGCAGAAGTTTCTCTGGGAACTACACTTAGTAGAATTTCTGGATCATTTCTTCACTATTGCCAACTTGTCCACTAGAGTGACTGACCAGTCTATACATGTATCAGCAGTTTGCGGTCTGCCTCTTCCTTGCAAATACTTCCTACTATTTGATCTTCTATTAATCAAATCTATACAATTATCCTGTATTCCACTAAAATTTTGCATATTTTATATTTAGTTTTATCTACTTTGGTCATCTATTGTTTCTTTGGAAACAGTCTTCTCTCATCCAAAAACTGCCTTAACCTTTTCAGTTGTTCTTTTAATCCTTCAAGAAAACTCTCCAGCGGTGCCCATATTTCAGTGGGTAGGGCACTGGCCACCTACACCAAGGCTGGTGGGTTCTAATCCGACCCAGGCCAGCTAAAGAAAACAACAATGACAACTGCAACAAAAAAAGAATACTCTTTTCTAGGCTGGGCGAGATGGCTCATGCCTATAATCCTAGCACTGTGGGAGGCCAAGGCAGGTGGATTGCTTGAGCTCAGGAGTTCGAGACCAGCCTGAGCAAGAATGAGACACCGTCTCTAAAAAAATTAGCCAGGCATTGAGGCAGGCACCTGTAGTCCTAGCTACTTGAGAGGCTGAAGCAAGAGGATTGCTTGAGCTCAAGAGTTTGAGGTTGCTGTGAGCTATAACACTACAGTACTCTATCCAAGGCATCAAAGTGAAATTCTGTCCCCCACCCCCCCAAAAAGAATATTCTTTTCTTGTTGTGATTTTTGTCATCTATCTCTTCCCTTGAAACTTGACGCAGCTAATCTCTAGGTAGCCTTACCCAATGACCTCCATGTTTCCATTACTATACTCATACATATGATATCTCATTGTGAAAATATATTTTAAGTTAAAATATTATATTGGGTCTTCAGTTTCTAAACAAGAATGCATTGTAGACATCTATCATTTAAAATAGTTCATTTATGCATTTGCTAGAGAGTCTAAAAATTTGTAAAGGTATCAAGCTAATTTCCTCAAGTCTTAGAGCTATGTTGAATTAATTGTATTTCAAAAAAAGGCCAGTGGAGTCTCCTCTTCACAGCTAGCAGATGCCCAAGCACATCTATAAGTATGGTCCATAAAAGGGTTTGTGGAGAGAAGTGGTTTGGTGTGTTAGATGTTGTAGGCAGTGTAGAATTAGGAGGGCTAGGTTGTTAAGAAGGGAGGAATCAGGACCACTTAAGACAGTGCTTAATTATGTTAACTTTTGCTTGTGAGTATGCTGCTTTATAAGCATTTATAAGATATGTATGTATATGTAGGCCAGGCGCAGTGGCTTACACCTATAATCCTACCACTCTCAGAGGCCAAGGTGGAGTGGATTGCCTGAGCTCACAGGTCGGAGACCAGCCTGAGCCAGAGCCAGAGCAAATACCAGGCATTGTGGTGGGTGCCTGTAGTCCCAGCTACCTGGGAGCCTGAGGCAAGAGAATCACTTAAGCCCAAGAATTTGAAGTTGCTGTGAGCTGTGATGCCACGGCACTCAACCCAGGGCCACAAAATGAGACTCTGTCAAAAAAAAAAAAAAAAAACATATACCCACACACACACACAGACACACACACACGTGTAATTATAGTTCACCTCCTTAGCATCCAGACAGGTTAAACGGAAAGCAGATGCACTGCTCAGGTAATTTGCCTTTTCTCTCTTCCATTACGCCCCAATCACCCTAGGCCTTAGTGCATAGGAGCCATCCCACATGTTGAATTCAATCCAAAGTTGAATATATGTACTTGAGACAGTACCCATTTATATGCATTTGTCTGTTTATTTGGTGTGGCTAACATGCAAATTCAGATTAGCCATAGGAGAGAGTACATTCACTTATTAGTCTCTTTGGATTTAGTAAAAACAACTATTTAGTTTCCAACCTAATATTTCTGGCTGTCAGGATCTAATGGTACATATCTTTTCTGTGTTGCAGGACTTTACATGCATAGAAAGTCACCTAATAGATCCCATTCGCTCTCTCCATCGCCAGTTAACAAACATAAACAGTTCCATACGGAGAAGAGAAGGCAGCACAAGCTAAAAGAAAAAGATAGCCGCCAATACCGAGCTAAGGT
>CAUYRH010086100.1:0-10944 GCA_963574655.1 Perodicticus potto
AATATTTTCATCGAACTGTTAAACATAGCCTTCATTTCATTTTCGTAATCACTATATGAAGACATTGGTATTCTACATTTAGTAAGTTTCACCAGTACCCTTCTAAGATGCACCGTAGGCGTGATCCCACCAATTGCTCTCCCTCCACCCATCCTTTCCCCTCCCCTCCTTCTCTTGCCCTTTTCCCCATATTCTTGTGCTATAATTAGGTTTTAGCCTTCATATGAAAGCTATAAATTAGCTTCATATTAGGACTGAGTACATTGGATACTTTTTCTTCCATTCTTGAGATACTTTGCTAAGAAGAATATGTTCCAGCTCCACCCATGTAAACATGAAAGAGGTAAAGTCTCCATCTTTCTTTAAGGCTGCATAATATTCCATGGTATACATGTACCACAATTTATTAACCCATTTGTGGGTCGATGGGCACTTGGGTTTCTTCATTTATTTTTATTTTTTGAGACAGAGTTTCACTTAGTCACCCTTAGTAGAGTGCCATGGTGTCATAGCTCATAGCAACCTCAAACTCTTGGGCTCAAGTGATTCTCTTGCCGTAGCCACTCGAGTAGCTGGGACTACAGGCGCCCACCACAACACTCGGCTATTTTTAGAGACAAGGTCTTGCTTTGGCTCAGGCTGGTCTCAGGCTATCCACTCGCCTAGGCCTCCCAGAGTGCTAGGATTATAGGCGTGAGCCACTGTGCCCAGCTAGGTTGTTCTTTAGGTTGGAATGTCAGGTTTGTTACACCGCCAGGTACAAATACCACCTTCTTTTGTTTTGTTTGTTTAGTAGGCCCTAGCCAGATTCGAACCTGCCACCCCTTCTGCACTGGGCTGGTACTCTAACCATTGAGCTATGGGCGCCCAGCCCATACCACCTTTGAGACTAATTTAATCAAGGCTCATGTAACAGCTTTGCCTGTCTGCATTTTGGAGTGGCTACCGGACTGGAGGTTCAGAGGTCAGCTGTCTTGTGCCCTTCCATGGATGCTCATCTGTCTGGATAGGATGTGCTCTCCACAAGGAAAACTAAGAGGAGAGCAGTTTGGAACAATTATCACTGTTTTCTGGTGGAGCGGTGGTAACTAGGTGTTAATATATCTTCTAGCTGATCCAATAGACCCAGCGGGAGTCCAGGTCCACTTCTCTGAACTACTTAACTGTAATTGGAGAGAGGGAAGGAGCCTCCCTTGGTCACCTGGGCCCTAGCTTTCGAAATCTCTCCCATGGTGATTGTGTGTTTACCTATGGCTCTAAGGAAGGCAAAACACAAAAGAAAAAAAGAAATGCCCCCTCATCCGGTTTGCCTGTTATCAGAAGCAGGGCACAGGATCTTCCCTCTTCAGGGGTCCCTGGCCACCTGTTTCTGGATCTCAAATGTCTCCAAGGAGCTCCTTTTAGAATTAAGGCGGGGGCTCATGCAACACACACCTCTACACTGACTGACTGGCCTCTTGCTTCTTGCTCTGGTAGAAGCAATGTCCAATCTGGGGCGAATGGGCCTGTTGGATATTGGCTGCTACCTGATTCTGAGGTTAGGTTGGGACCAGTTCAGCTTTGGGGGGAAGGTTCAAGGCTACAGCTATTCTGGGCTGAGTTTAAAGATCAATCCTGGCTTGGGATTCTCTAGAACTGCATTGTCCAATATGGCAGCTGCTGGTTATTTGTAGGTATTAAAACTGAAATTAATTACATTAAAATGAAAAATTCCTTGGTTGCATTAGCCACATACCAAGTGTTCAGGAGCCATAATGGTGGCTATTGGCTACCATTGGCTATTGCAGATATAGAACATTTTCATAATTGCAGAAAGTTCCCTGAGAATGCAAAGTTCTATCTGGAGAGTAGTTTGGCAGTGCTGGTATGATATCTACTAGGCCCAAACCTAGAAATTCCCTCCTGGTCCAAAGCTGAGATCTGTGAAGGCTTTACTTGGAATCTTCCCGGGTGGACCAATGTCTTACTTTAGAGAAAGGCCTGCTGCATTTCCAAGCTGGAACGGGCCTGGCCTCTGCACGTGGGAGGTCAGACAGTAGCAATGTGGCACTGAGGATCACAGAATTTGAAGTTGACAGTTTGTCTCTAATCTTTCCTGCTGCAAGAAATCTCCTAGGATCCCAGGTGGACTTCCAGCCTCTCTTTACACCCCCAGCTGTTGGGGCATTTCCTACTCGGAAGACAAGACTGTTCAGTTGGTGGTCCCTTGGGTTTCAGGGGAGTTCTCAGGCAAAAATGTACTGCCTGGTTCTGTCCATTTTTTTTTGGAGACAAAGTCTCTTTGTTGCTCTCAATAGAGTACAGTGGCGTCGTAACTCACAGCAACCTCAAACTCTTGGGCTCATGTGATTCTCTTGCCTCAGCCTTTCGAGTAGCTGGGACTCCAGGTGCCTGCCACAATGCCCGGCTATTTTTTTTTTTAAGAGATGGGGGGTGGGGTGGGGTGGGGTTCTTATTCTGGCTCAGGCTGGTCTCAAACCTGTGAGCTCTGCCTTGGCCTCCCAGAGTGCTGGGATTACACAGGGCCCAGCCCCTCCTTGGTTATTTCAATCTGGTTTTATTTTATTTTATTTTTATTATTTATTTATTTTTTTTTGAGACAGAGCCTCAACCTGTCACCCTGGATAGAGTGCCGTGCCATCCCAGCTCACAGCAACCTCAAATTCCTGGGCTCAAGTGAGTCTCTTGCCTCTGCCTCCCAAGTAGCTGGGACTACAGGCGCCTGCCACAACGCCCGGCCATTTTTTGGTTGCAGCCGTCGTTGTTTGGCAGGGCCTGGGCTGGATTCAAACCCGCCAGCTCAGGTGTGTGTGGCCGGCGCCTTAGCCTGTTGAGCCAAAAGCTGTCTTCATGACTGAATGTTATTTGGGTTTCCTCAAGTGGTAATCATATTAAGTTGGACACTTAAGTTCACAAACTTGTCTTAGAACAAGTGCTGCCTACCTCACTGCTGAATATTACTATGGTCACTTTCAAAGTACCCCACTTGGGAAGCTGTGCACTGACACCAGAGCCTGGTCCACACTTCAAAGCATTTTTTCTAGGATGAGTTTGTGACCTTAACTGTCAGACTACCTACAACAACAGCTCTGATGGCCATTCCAAAATTGTATAATGAACGAATATATACGCAGCAAATGTTCTTTGAGAAGGATTTAGCACATCAACCTTGCCTTTTCTTTTAAGTAAACCCACTCAGTTTTTAATTTTTCAGCACTAAAGGAAGTGTATTCTGTTATAAGACCAGTTATAATGGTCATTGGAAATTGCAAGGAACTACATTAAAGGAAGCCTTTCTCAAGCATTTCAGATTTGAGTCACTGACCAGCAGATGGAGCAGCCTCTGACCTGGACACACTGCACTCGGGTGCTGCTCTAGCCAGTTCACACCAGAGAGAAAAAGTGTACCCTCCATAGATTCCTACTGATTTGAGTGCAGAGGGATTTTAGTAACGAGCATTAAAAACTTTTTAAAATTTAAAGTAGTTGGTATCAAAAAAACTGTATTTAAAGAATATGTTCATTTTGTTGGTTGAGAGATTATTGACAAGGAGAAAGGATATTTTAAACATTATAATAAAAAAACTTCTAATGAATATTTGTGAAGAGGTAGAAATGAGCTCAAAACACAACACTTACCACTTCAACAGCAGCACAAAGTCAAATGGGAAATCTGTGGCATATTCTTTGGCGGATGTGCTAATACCCAGCAAGCAACTTGTTTCTTATTTTGTAGGCCCACAAAAAAGAATTCAAACATGTAGAATTCTACAGACTAATAAAAAAAATTACAAATTTCAGTGATCAATATATTTATGGTTTCCAGAGTATTACCCTGTTTTTGATGTCAAGGTTCATACACATGTACTCTGATTCCTTAAACTAGACAGCAAGGTACAGGTCACCGTTCTCCTCTAATTTTTGAAATAATTTTAAACTGCGCAATCCAGATTCTCGCTCTCCATTCTTCCACAAAATAATGAGATGATCAGCAGAGCATGTCACTAGTCCATGATCTTCAAAGTACAGAAACATCTGTAAAGAAAATTAAAAACTGTGAGATATGTGCCTTAGAGACCCCTTTAAATCTTTTTTTTTTCTCAGTTTTTAGCCAGGGCCGGGTTTGAACCCGCCACCTCTAGGATATGGGGCTGGCGCCCTACTCCTTGAGCCACAGGCACCACCCTCCTTTAAATCTAAATATAAAACTCCATTTCATTTTTAAGTATTCTTAACAGTTACATACAATGTGTATTACACATGTGACCAATGTGTAATATTTTAATAATCAGAACTTCGTTAATATTGCTTAACTATAGAACTATGAGTAACAACTATTTTCATAAAGTCCATGATTTCCCAAAGTATCTTCTAAATTTTACCATAATTCTTCAAGTTAGTTTTAAGACTTTTAGATTTAGGTCCTGCCACACCTGCTTTACTTGACATCATCATCAATGACTACAGACAAAATGTCTGAATTCCAAATTTCCCAAAATAAACACTGGCTTTACCCCTCTATATAAAAGGTAGATATACTCAATCTACTGAGTATCTTAATGCTTATGGTCCCTAAACTCAAGAAGATTCTAATACAATAGTGAAAAGCAGATCATAGTTGAAACAATTAGGGCCCCAATGTAAGACTATGTAATCAGGCACTAAATAATACAGTACAGACTCTGACATGCCACAGAAATTCAGAAAATGAAGAGATTAACCTATAGTAACTTAAAGTGTCAGAGAAACCTTCATGCCCAGTGAAGGACAAGGCTGGCCGCCAGGAACCTAGAGTGTTGATGAAAAGGCAAAGAGGAGATACATGACCCCATGGAAAGGATGAGGTCCTTGAAGGGAAGAGTGGAAAAAAGGAACAAGAGGATTCGAGTTTTCTCTGTGGTGACCTATGTATGAAGATAACAGGTTAAGGCCCCAGAAGAGGCCTTAGCTGCTGATGCAGTGGGAAAGGGAAAATATGGGAGCAAAATTCCTCAGAAGACAGAAATCAGTACACAGGTAGAAGGGTTAGGCCAGACAGCAAGGGCGGAAATAAAAAAATGAGGAAATGTAGGAGATAACACCAAAGAGAGAGCCTCAGTTTTTTTCAATGAAGCCAGAAATGTTTTAAAAATGCTTAAGCATCAACAGTTTCACTCAGGGAAATTCCTAAGACTGACAGTTTTATAACAAGCCATTTTGAAGGTTACCATCTAAAAACCTTTTTAATTGGTCCCTACTGTTTTAAAAATAAAGTCCAAATCCCCCAGCCTTACATTCAAAGACATTAATAACCTGACCCCAAAATTACTTCTCGGGCTTTCTCTCCTACTAGTGTCTGTTCTCAGGAACCCAGTGCTCCAGCCTCACCAGTCTGCCCACGGCCAGCATGGACACGCCAGCTTTGCCCTTTTGTCTACCACATTCCATGCTAGCCACTTAGAAATAATGCTTAAGTAGATCGGTTTTGGGGGGTTTGTGGGCTTTTTTTTTTTTTTTTGAGGAAAACAGACATTGAACCCAACCTCAAGTAACTTATGGTGACAAGGCTACACATTAATCCTACCTAAACTTCAACATCAGCTTAAAGCCCATGTCTACTACTAACCATTGAAAGGATTCAGCAAGAAACGTCTCTCCTGAGTGGTCACTGTGTGCTACGCACCTGGGCCCACCATAAGCAGCTTATAAGTGTACACCCTCCTTCTAAAGCAAGGATTAGATTTGACCTCTCTGTGAACTCCAGCATCTAGTGTCTAATACAGTGTTTGAAATGTAGGAAATACTAAAAAATGTGCTTTTGCTGCTCCCAAGCATGAATTTCAAATGAAAGTTTTTCTTCCCTGGCTATAAAACAGGGAAGGACAATTTAGGGCCCAGCATACAGTTATCAGTTCTAGTCATCTCTTTATCTTGACTGATCTTATTCCTTCATTACAGACAAAGGTGCCTGGAGTGAGTATTAATATGTTTGGATTTCTCCAAGTTAGAATTTTATGCATCTTATCATTTTCACTAGTATTTTTATATATGCACAATAACAATCAAGACACAGGTTTTATTAAGGCTAACAAATTATTATACTTTAAAGGCAGGTGAAAATGACACTCTGCTCATGAATTAGATAAAGGGCCCTGGAAGTAGATTCTGTTAAGGCTTTAACTCCACACACATATACAAACATATTCAACATCTATCTCCAGTTCATAAATAATGGTGATTAAGCCCTTTTTTTTTTTTGAGACAGAGTCTTATTTTGTTGCCCTCGGTAGAGTGCCATGGTGTCCTAGCTCATGGCAACCTCAAACACTCGGGCCCAAGTGATTCTCTTGACTCAGCCTCCCAAGTACCTGGGACTACAGGTGCCTGCCACACCCCCCAGCTGTTTTTAGAGACAACACCCCACACCTGTAAGCTCAGACAATCCACCCGCCTTGGCTTCCCAGAGTGCTAGCTTTATAGGTGTGAGCCACCTCACCTGGCCTAAGCCCATTCTTAAAAGCAATGAATTCCTTGCTTCCTCAAATCATGTCTCTATAAAGGTTGATCCTAACTGAACATACTATGGCCTATCCTGGTCCATATTTAGATCTAGCAAAAACCTACATCTAAGAAAGTATAAGTCTTTATGAGACCAACTGAGAGAAAAGGGCAGTGAGATGCAAATTGCCTGAACACTGTAGCCTGTTAGCAGCAATACCTCCACAGATGATGAATGTCCAATCAAATCTCCAATAAACTCGAGTGAACATGAAGTGGCATTTTCTTGTTGTTTTTTAACAGGTTGGCTGGCTGGCTTGTTCACTCTTCCAAATCCCCACATGTTAAAAAAACCTAGAAAAATACAATTGTTGACAAAATTACTATATTATTTACTTGCAATAGTAATATATGGCATGAGATCAGAAAAAATTTAAATGCAAAGATGTTTCACACTTATTTTAGTCAAGGCCTGAGTGGATGGTACCAAGAGTCCTTAAATGTTACTTCCTTTCATCATTCTTAGCTAACCAAGTTTGTTCCTCATCTCTTCTTACTGCCTTACTCACCCATGGGTGAAAGTCCATTAACATAACAAGAGGCACAGAGTATGAAAGGAGAGAAGTGAAAGGCCTGAATGGCAGTGTCTAATTGTCAAAGAGAAAAGGCACAACTCAGAGAAATGAAAGATAGTGGAAAATTATATGTGTACCTACAAAAACAACACCCTGGTGGGATCACACTTATGGTGCATCTTAGAAGGGACAGGTGAAACCTACTAATGCAGAACACAAATGTTTTCACATAATGAAAAAATCTCATGAAGGTTATGTCAAACAGTTGGATGAAAATATTTCAGATTGTATATGAAGCCTGCACACTGTACCCCATGATTGCACTAATGTACACAACTATGATTTAATAAATTTTAAAAAAAAACAATACCCTAAGACTATAGGTTAAGTTAAAAAAAAAAGAAGAGGAAGAAACTGGAGGTAGCAACATCGGATTTCTTACAAAGAGGTTGGTAACCGATTTATATAAGTATCCGGAGTTTCGTTTTCAAATCAAACACCTGAAAATTAAGAGCTCATGAAATTATACAAACACAAAAAGTGTCTTTTTTCCATAAATTAAGTTCAATGTCAAGGCTAAAAAATATTTGTCATCTGATGGTACAAACTGTTTGCTTATCAGACAAAATTGTAGACAATATAGATGAATAATTACTTCATTAGGCCATTTGGTCATTTAGATTAGCAGAAAATAAGTTTTCCCTCAAAACAATAAAATTCCAGTTGTCCTGAATGGAAATAAAGCACCAGTTCTGCATTAAGGCAGTGTTAACATGTGAATTCTGGATCTTTTCAATGACCACATGCTTTCTGTAAACATCTGATACCGATCTGAAGCACATTCTATATTCTTATAGTTTCACATGACCACCTTCTGCTTTCACTTGAAAGAGGGAGAGGACTACCTTTTTGGGAAAAGACACACCTGTTGGTACTGGTTCAGCTGCAAGCTGCTGTTTTTCTCGTAACTCCCAAATGCGTACACTGCCATCTTCTGAGCATGAGATTAACTGCCTGTCAGAATAAAAAATCAGTAATACGAAGACAGAGCGCGCGCCTTGGGGCCAATGCTAAATCTGCAGTGAAAGAAATCACTGAACCCCTCAACTGCTTTTACTCAGCTCTTAGCAGGAGCTGATAAAAAAAATCACAATTTATCATGGCTTTACAATGCAAACTAAAAGCACTCTTTAAGAAAGGCATTCATTATACCACGTTACGTTGACTCAAATGCAATAATTTGCTCTTTCCATTTTTAAAAATGCACTCAGGAAAAGTGTATGAATTACACTTTTACAATGTCCTGAACAGCCCCCTTCCCTCCTCTTACTATATGTCTTCTTGGGTGTTTCTCACTCTAAAAATACCCTGCATAGAAAATAATGCTATTCCCGTCCCGTGATTTTCATCCCTAGAAACTCAATAGCCAAATCCACCCTGATAGGAAGACCTTTCCTTTACAACCTGAGACAGTAAGGAGACTATCACTGATTCTGGCCATAAACAACAACAGAAATGTGGGTTTATGGAAAATATAAAAAAAAATACAGGGCAGTGCCTGCGGCTCAAAGGAGTAGGGCACTGGCCCCATATGCCAGAGGTGGCAGGTTCAAACCAGGCCCCAGCCAAAAACTGCAAAAAAAGAAAAATACAATGTAAGTGCCCTGGTATGTTATTTTATTAAAAAAAATACCAAATTTTAAATAATCTCTTATGAATATGAAATTCAACATAAGTCGTCTGAACCTTATTTCTTATAAATTCTGTAACATAATGCTTGAAACTCTTGTGTTAAGAGATAGGGAACATTCCATTTTGAAAAGAGCACAGCAGGTCAAGCCATGCAGCCAGGTAACTTGGCTACTTGAGAAATTACCCTGGTAAATTGCCCTGGGAACCAAGACTTTCTTTCATCTAGTGTAGAACAGATGGAAACGTGTACCTGTTTGGAAGTTTGGCGATGTGCAGGACATTGGAGTCATGGGCGGTTTTCTGGCAGGCAATCACACGTTTCATTTGAAGGTTATATACATACAACCCCCTTCCAACTGCAGCAAATACATTCTGGGGAGAAAAGTTCAGAAGTGGGTCTAGAGCCAGGACATATGACTGCCTAGCATAATAGGTTTCCAGCCCTCTGTGACATCAGAAGTCACTGGTGATGTGCCTACTCCCAGCCTTCAGCCTGAATTCTAGTGCTGCCCTTTGAAGCCCACAAAGTCAGAGCACTGAAGAAAGCTCAGAGCATTTAGCAGGTAGAAGGACACAAACCCTACACAGAACAAACTGCATAGTATATCCCTTAGCATCACTTTCTTCCTCACTGAAACTGACAGCTAGAAAAAGGTACTGTGGCTGTCAGCCTGGCCCTACAGCAGAAGCTGGTGAAGTATAACCTGGGTTTTCATTCACATAATACTACATCATTCAGAAAATTACCTAGCTTCCTTTGCCCAGGAAATGTGAGCAAAATTACTTGCATCTACATCTTAAGCAATCAAAAGACCCATAAATAATATCAAAAAAGTATATATTATTGTGGCATTAACATTGTAAGATCTTCCAAAGTATTTTTTCCAAATGTAGTATTAAATACCTTTTCACTAAAACAACTTTACTCTTTTGGAAGCACTTGCCCCAGTACGTATCTTACTTTAGCCTCACGACATCTTATTAAAGTAGGAAGGCAAGCAGTATTGCCCTTTTCCAGATGAGCAAGTTAAAATTAAAAGGAAATTAAAGTCACACAAGAAATGAGACATGCAGTTAATGGAAGAATCAAGGTCACGTTACTCCAGTGCCTTGCTCTTTCCTCATGCAACATGCACTCCCACTAGCTTTTGAAACTTTTCCAAGTTACTATACCTCAGGTAGCAGGCTTAGAATAGTTCACTCTTACACCAGAGGCACCCTTTTGAGGCAGACCTTTCAGAAACCCCTACAGATGGCCTTTCTGTTTAGACCTTGGGCCCTCCAACCTTTCTCACATAGTCTCAAAAGCTACAAAAGCAACTCAGATCAACAATAGCTGAACGAAGGCAAGCCCCCAAGGCTTGCCAGAGTCTAAATCTGAACCAGGCCCCTCCACTCTCAGGCTTGGTATTCTACACTTGGTAATGCAAGCTGAGGACTGGTCCAGACATGTTACTGAAAACAGCTAGTCCGTGTACTAAAAATAAAGAGCCCTATATATGGACAACATTGTAAAACCCACAGAAACCAGCTCTACAGACAAGGAAATCTACACACAGTTTAAGTGATTTATCCAAGGTAAAGAAGAAAATTATAAACATAACTAGAGAATTCATGAGCTTTGGGGGCTGCATTTACTTAGTGAAGACATTCCATCCATCACCTGTCATTAATAATTAATAGTCCCCTGTATAAGAGCCCTAAGAAGGAGAATTAGGGAAAACTGTATAATGCTTTATCAAGTATTTACTGTATATAGTAGCTGATAAGCACCAACCAAAACATTTTTTTTGTTGTTTGAGACAAGAGTCTTTCACCCTGGGTAGAGTGCCGTGGCGTCATAGCTCATAGCAACCTCAAACTCTTGGGTTCAAGCAATTCTCTTGCCTCAGCCTCACAAGTAGCTGGGACTATAGGCGCCCGCCACAACGCCCAGCTATTTTTAGAGACCAGGTGTCACTCTTGCTCAAGCTTGGTCTCAAACTCCCAAAACTTTTAAGATATAAAAGAATACACAATAGGAAAAGTTTTAAATGCAAATTTTTACAGAAGTGAAACAAGGTTATATTTAATTCATATATATAATATATAAATTTATATATATTATATATATACACATATGTAAAACTTATATTACATATATATTTATATATAGTTAAATATATATTAACTATATATTATAGTTATATATTATATATTA
>CAUYRH010086101.1:0-34621 GCA_963574655.1 Perodicticus potto
CGAATTAAAGGGTGCTATTGATGAACTAAAATGTATTTCACTTTTATTTTCATTTTATTTTATTTTTCATTTTTATTTTTTTTTAAGAGACTGTCTCACTTTGTCACCCTCGATAGAGTGCCATGGAGTCACAGCTCACGGCAACCTCCAGCTCTTGGGCTTAGGTGATTCTCTTGCCTCAGCCTCCCGAGTAGCTGGGACTACAGGCGCCTGCCACAACACCCGGCTATATTTCACTTTTGAATATAATAGAGAGGTGTTTCTCAACCTATCATGGTTTAATTATTTGAGAATCCCATCCCAGAGGAGCACAAGTGCCAAGGAGCTACGAGGCTTATTCTCTCCCACACAATAGCTTCTCTAGAAGGTGGGATCCCCTAAGGGAATACTACTTCCTGACAGCCCCGAAGCATAAAATTATTATAAAAGGTAAAAGAAAATTTGCTATGGAGATTCAGAGCTGATTAATAGAAGCCATGCCTGTCAGTCCCTCTGTCGAAGCCAATTAAGCAAAGTACTCGGATGTAACACTTCGACACCATAAATTAAAGTGAGCAAAAAGTTTAAATTCTATCATAAAATTAACCATTGTAAGTGAAGCAGCTTTGAAAATGTACCTTATAAGAATAAAGTATATTTATGCCCCAATAGCTATGCAAAATAAAATTCTATTATGAAACAGCCAAAATGACCTCATTGATCTTTGCTAGCCTTCCATTCGGAGAAAAGAGGATCTTTGCAGCAAGAGGCATATGAAATTAATCTTCTTAAAGTGTATCATCCTGCAGGATATTATGAAAACTTCCATGCAGAGTCCCTTAAAAGTAAGGATGAACAACTCACTGTATTACATCTGCCTCCCCTGTGAACTCCTGAAGTTGACCCAGGGCTACGGTATGGTCAGAGCAAAAGAAAGAGGGTACATGGCCCTGATTTATTCATTTCATATTAATAGTTTGGACACATTTTTATCCTCTCTAAAATGTCCTTGAGGTCAGAGGCAGTAGCTCCTCCCCCCTACACACAAAAGAAATGGATAGATTGACACTAAGATGGGATGACGCAGTCCTATAACTCTGGGTGTTTTATGTATACTCGCAATACATGTTTCTTTGTTTTTTGCTTTGAATTTTTTCTTTTTCTTTTTTTTTTTTTTTTTTTGAGGCAGAATCTTACTACGTCACCCTCTTTAGAGTGCCATGGCATCACAGCTCACAGCAACCTTAAACTCTTGGGCCTAAGCAATCTCTGGCCTCAGTCTCTCAAGTAGCTGGAACTATGGGCGCCCACCACGACACCAGGCTATTTTTTTTGTTGTGGTTGTTGTCGTCGTTGTTTAGCTGGTTCAAACCCGCCAACCCCAGTGTATGTGGCTGGCACCCTACCCACTGAACTATGGGTGCCAAATCTAACTTTAATTTTCAAAAATCTGGCTACTGAACCACAGATTTTATGATGCAGAAAAACATCATTATGAGGAGAAAACAAAAGTCCCATGTTCTTAACCTAAAGTCCTTACGAACAAATAACCCTGGCTAGTTGTTTATGCAATTCAAACATTAAACGTTACCTCAGCCCCTCGTACCACATGCTCTGGAGCTCTTCAAGCGCCAGATGAATCCACTCTTCCTGCTTTTCCACACTATGCTTGAAGTGAAGGAGAGGGTCTTCAAACATTATGGACTGTAATGAAAACCCCATCCTTCCTGCACTGCACCAACTCTCACAGCCTGTCTACCTTGACACCTGGACACACTTACTTGTAATTCCTGACTTGCTGATCACCTCAATGTGTTCCCCATCCCCTACCACACATGTGCCTTTATCTCCAGATTCTGCTTATTGAATAGCTGTCACTTATCCTTTTCTGAACTCATCTCCCACCCTTCCCCAAATCCTGAAACACTGCCGATGTGCCCTCTGAACCCACACTCCACCACCAGTAAAATCCCCCATATTCTCAATGTCCTCAGCTTGACTTGGCTTTTATGACAGGATACAGTTTCCCTTCATCTCTTCAGACTGTCAACCCTCTACCCCTCCTTGCTGCAATTATCTGCACACCTGCCCCCCTGGGTTCTTCCCTCACTCCTTCGCTCACTGAATTTCCAGCCTTCTTCTTATCACTATTCTCAGCGGCCTCATTATCCACCTGGAAGATCCTTCCAATGCACTTGAGCTCACTCCTCCTATGTTTTCATCTTCCTCTTATAACTGCAATTCCCCTAAAAACTCAGTATCAAGCGTCCCACTTTCTTCCCACAACCTGTTGCCCTTCTAGCACTTTCTCTCTTAATATCCCATCCCACTCCCCAGCACTTTTTCCCAGGTCCTAGTCATATATTTATTACGCTGTTACCTTGTTTAACATCTCCTTTTGCACAAAACCTCAATTCTCTCGTCCCCTTATCGCATGGTTCTAAATCAGTGGTTCTCCACCTGTGGGACGTGACTCCTTCAGGGGTCGAACAACCCTTTCAGGGGGGTCACCTAAGACCATCCGGCATATCAGATATTTACATTACAATTCATAACAGTAGCAAAATTACAGTTATGAAGTAGCAATGAAAATAATTTTATGGTTGGGGGTTACCACAACATGAGGAACTGTATTAAAGGGTCGCAGGATTAGGAAGGTTGAGACCCACTGCTCTAAATGAACAAAACTTAATCTTGATTAAATTCTTGTCTCCAAACACTCTGTCCTGACACCCAGGAAGTTGAAGGTAAAGAGAGAAAAACAGCATCTTTAAATCACAGTCATTGATGTTAAAGAGACCTGTAGTGATGCCCGGAGAATGGCTGTATTTCTTTCCTCTACTCATTTTCTTCTTCTCCTAAAACACTCTTTCATACCTTTTCTTTCACCTCAGAACTCCATCAGCTCATCTACACTCTCAGCTAATGACTTTGCTTCCTATATGTCTGAGAAAAGGAAGGTTCTAGAAACTACTGCCACCACATCTATCTACCCAACTACGCGTATTCATTCCACCTTCCTCTCTGTTACTATAGGTGGATTTTTCATGCCTTCTAGGAGGGGTGTCCAACCTTTTTTACTTTTCTGCTTCACATTGGAAGAGTAAGAGTTGTCTGGGGCCACCCATTAAATACATGAATACTAACCAAAGCTGATTAGCTAAAAAAAAAAAAAAAAAAAAAAAAGGTCTGAGCATACTTTTCAGTAATATCCAACACCACAGATTAGAAAAAAATCAGCATATGACCAGTGGGCTGCAGGTTGGACACGCCTGATGTAAAACCAACACTTCTACTTGAGCAATTCACCTGATAATCTCTTATCAAATAAATTATATTTTCCGGGCAGTGCCTGTGGCTCAAAGAAGTGGGGCGTTGGCCCCATATGCCAGAGGTGGCAGGTTCAAACCCAGCTCCGGCCAAAAACTGCAAAAAAAAAAAAAATAAATAACAATAATAAATAAATAAATAAATTATATTTTCCCAAAATTTTCCCATTTCTCTTTCATGATTTTTTTTAATCTCTTCCAAGTTATTCCTTTAAGCAACCAATAACCAGTTCACCAAAACTTTTATTGTCAAGGTCACCTCCAGGTTGCTAAGTTGGGTTCAATTATCAGCCTACATGACGGGACTGTAGTATTTGACTCAGCTGATAACACCCTTCTCATTGAAAAACTTTCTTCCTTTTGTTTCCAGGACCCCACATTCTTCTGATCTTTCTCCTATTTGTGGGTCACTCTTCAGTTTTCTTCCTAGCCACTCCTCCCCATTATAACGACTTTACAATGGAGGGCTCCTGGGCTCAGGCCCTGAATCTTCTCTAAATACACCCATTTCCTTGGTTATCCATCAGTGCACAGACTGGTGACACCCAGATTTCTATTTTTAGCCCTGACATTTCCCACAAACTCTGGTCTCAAATATCGAACAGCATTGGTAATGCCTTTGTTATAATCATGCTGTATAACAAAAAACTCACAGGCCCAGTGACTTATGATAACAAATATTTATTTTTTGCTCATTTATCTCCAGGTTTGCCAGACATCTCCACTTCAGGCTAAAAGTTCAGTTCAAGTCTGCTCCACATAGCTCTCATTCTGGTACCAGCTGCTCTTCAAGGGCATACTCTACTTATCGTAGAGGCTAAAATCCTCAAAGGGGTTGCCACATTCCGCCACACTAGTATGGCCTCAGCTCGCATTACACACTACATACTTCCACCCACATGGCCAAAGTGAGTAATGTGTCCAAGTCCAGCATCAATGAGGCAGAGAAACATACTCCACTCAAGAGAAACCAGTGCAAGGATAGTGTGGGAGGGAAGAAGAATTGAGAACAAATAATATAATCTAAGGTACCAACTCCCTAATCAACATCTTTACTTAGATGTCCAATCAAAATCTTAAAATGTGAACAAAACTAATTTTACCCTCAAACATGCCTTTCCCACAATCTTCTTCAAATCTTCAAAAGACAATGTCGTCATTGCAGTTTTTCCAAAAGCCTTGCTGTCATCAGTGACTTTCTTTCTCTCACTCACCCATTTAATCCTATGGGCTCTACCTTCAAAACATGTCTAGGATTTGCCCCCTTTTCATCACCTCCATTGTTACCACCTTGGTTCAAGTCATCATCATTCTCTTTTCAGGAGAATAATTATAGCCTCCTACCCAGTCTTCATGTGGTCCAGTATATTCTCAATATGACAACCAATATAAGCCTTTAAAAGTGAGTTAGATCGATCAAAATTGTTCTCACAAAGTAATGAGAAAGTCTCTTGAATGTTATCGCAATCAGGTAGATGAAAATATCTCTGATTGTATCTGAAGCCTGACCATGATTGAATTATTGTACACAGCTATGATTCAATAAAAAAAAAAAAAAAATAGAAATCTGGCCTTATAGGTGGCCCTTTGGTTGTACTAACCGTGCAAGAAAATGTATCCAGACTACCAAAGCTCTTTATCTTAGGTTCATCGTATGCAAATATTCCATCCAGAAGTTGTCTAGAGATATATAGGCATATTTCAGTCTTTCATCTGCATTAAGTGGGGGTGGAATGCAAATAAACCTTCTCTACCTGACACCAGAGACCCACCAGCTCATTTGTGGAAGTAGACAGAAGTATTATTGGCTCATTCCACCGTTTAAAGGCAACAAAAGTAAACATTGCATATGTAAAAATAAACAAATGTTAAAATTCTGGTAGACACATACAAACTGACATAACAAAACCATGGCTGGTTTTGAAACTGTAATAGACAGGAAGTTACAGTGCAATGCATAAGACAAACTGCCAGAGATAGTGAGATCTACTTGGCATCACCCAAGTTCTCATTTTCCATGAAAGTAAACAATTTGAATATTGAAAAATAAGAGACCATTGGCTCTTTTCAAAATACAGTTTAATGATAATGAAACAATTCATTTCTTTTCACTTCTGTTCCCCTTTCCAGCGGATGTGAACATGTTCCACCTTTTCAATTTCAGAATGGCAATACGATAGGTCACAACACCTATTTCCTACCAAAAAAAAAAAAAAATGTGGGAAACAATCTAGGGAGGGGGAAAGATAGGTTCACTATCCATGCACAACCACTGCTAACGTTTTCATATTTTCTTCCAGACAATACTCTGTCCATAACATTTTTATTTTTGTTTTATCTAATTGTGATCATATAAGATAATTTTTAGTGGCAACATGACAGGCCATAACAGGATTCAAACCTTTAATAATTGAATAGATGAAACGGTATCTAGTTGTTTGCACTGTTCTAAGAACTACTGAAGTTGACTCTTTCCCACCTTGCTAAATCACAAGTTATTGTGATTCAGTTTAGGAAAGAAATAAGAAATTGATATGTACCATATTTAAATATTAAAGAATTTAAATACAATACATATGAGTGTGTTTAAATATTAAAGTTGAAAAAAGATAAATACTTAAGTAACAAAATATTCTTAAAAAGTGTATTTTCACTTCTCAACATTCAATTTGTACCCAAAGACAGCTCCCCTGAAAATTCACTTCAGCAGCACTAAGGAGGGGTTTTAAACCATAGTTTATATTAACAATAAAAGTCCTTGTCTAATTGGAACATGACTTACAACAATTTAAGAATTTCAAAAATAGTATCTATTATCAGATTGACGCATTCTGGAAAGGTTTCAGATGAGAAACAGATTTCACCTCATTATTAAACAGGCTTTAGCTGGTACAGAAAAAGACAACATCCAAGAACAAGAGGATAACTTAATAAACAGGCTTGACTCAGTAAACTCATAAAAATTTAGGAAGGTGTGTCCTTCAAATTAACAACCAGGACAGAGGCGGAAGAACAGGGATGACAGCTAATATGATGGTAGTAGGTAAGATAATTAAAGTAGAAAGGCTCAATAAAAACAACCACAAATGAAAGCCTCACCTTTGAGAAATTACCCCAAATAAAGAGCTGAAGGACTCTGAGGTGCTAAAAAAGAAGTTTCAAGGATCAAGAGTATCCCATATTCCAGAAGTGCTGGAAAATGCCAACTGGGAAGAGGCCAGTGGATTCTGAGTAAAGACATTCAACAACTGTATTTCAGCAGAAAGGACAGGCTAGGGTGGCCCGCAGATTTTGCAGTTTATCTTTCTCCAAAAATGACCAGCATAGACCTGAATCCCCCTAATACACTGAGGCTGGCAGGTTCGAACCTAGCCCGGGCCAGCTAAACAACAATGACAACTGCAACAACAACAAAAAATAGTCAGGCATTGTGGTGGGCACCTGCAGTCCCAGCTACTTGGGAGGCTGAGGCAAGAGAATTGATTAAGCCCAAGTTTGAGGTTGCTATGAGCTGTGACACCAGGGCACTCTACCAAATGCAATGCATAATATAAACTGTCAGAAGACAGTGAGATCTACTTGGCATCACCCAAGTTCTCATTTTCCATGAAAGTAAACAATTTGAATGTTGAAAAATAAGAAACCATTAGCTCTTTTCAAAATACAGTTTAATGATAATGAAACAATTCATTTCTTTTCACTTCTGTTCCCCTTTCCAGGGGATGTGAACATGTTCCACCTCTTCAATTTCAGAATGGCAATACGATAGATCACAACACCTATTTCCTACCAAAAAAAAAAAAAAAAGTAGTGAGACGCTGTCCCCACCCTCCACAAAAATAAAAAGATTTGTTACTATGTTTACTCTCTAAAAATCACAAAACTATTTTCCATTATTTTTCTGAATTAAAACATTAAAAAAAATAAGAATAGTGAGAAGTTAATACACATAATGAAATATATCATTCTAAACCAAGAGCCACAACATGCTTGATCAAGGAAAACTAGGGAACTTCTCTTCAAATATATCAGCTCCCAAAAGAAGTATTAAAAATTTTTTTTAAAATTCTTAATGTGGTGACATGAAACAAAGTAATAAATACTATAAATGACTATGATATTGCTACAATATCTCCTGAAACTCTATTAACAACGTTTAGTAAAGAAGCAATGTAAATAGTAAACACTCTATTCTTTTATACTAATAACTAATACAAGAAGAAAGTCTACAAGACCAGAAAAAATTATAAAATGCTAAAACTTAGCAAGAGCTCATGTAACTTATTAAAAAAATTGTGTAACAGTACTGTAAGACATTATTTAATGTAAGAAATAAGTCAAATGAAGAAAAAATGTGGTTCTTTATGAAAAAGGCAAGTATTGCAAAAATGTCAATTTTATTTTAGTTAATTCCTGTATTTCCCAACATACTGAACTATCAAGTTCATAAATCAAAACTTAATGGGTGACAGGCACACTATGAACATGGCTCAAGTCTTATTAAAGCAATCCATGTAACATATTTGTACTCCTATACAAATATGCTTGTATAGGAGTACAAACATATTTGTACTCCTATAATCCTTTGAAATAAAAAATACAAAAAATAAAAAAGAAGAAAAAGGAAAATGAAGTTAATATGAAAGAAAAAAACTATACTGTCAAATACGCTAAAAAAAAATATGGACAGGAAAAAGCATCACAGTCTTCCTTGATAAATTCTTTACAACATAACAATCATTGAAACTCTCACATACTACCATAAAATGACAAAAGTAGATTGATGTAAAAATCAGAAGTCCTAGAAAAGATCTAATTACCTGGAATTTAATACATGATAAATGAGAAGACACCAAACTAAAGGATTAGGAAGAATTACTTGATAAATACATAAATATATCACAGATAATTTATAACTTAAATCTATACTTATCGCATAAAATGTTATAGTCATAATAAGTACATTCTGAAACCAACTTATGAAAGTAGAGATAAAAATTAAAACTGAATATTAAGTTTCTATAGGGATATTAATTTCCCTCAAGCTTTGTTGCAAGAGGAGGAGAAAATACAAAGCCAACAAGTAAAAAAAATCCAAACATCTGATTATGATTTAAAAAAAGCGGAAACTCTCTACACACCATTAAACAAAATTCAAAGAAAAGGGAAAGCTGCCTTAGATTCTCAGCTATACCCTCTAAAACCATTCAACAAAAGAAAAATGGAAGACCTTCATCACGAGCTAAGATGACCCAAGTTTAGTGGTATATTTAAGAGCCTAATTCCTACTATGGGGAGGATCTGAAATTTTCCACTCTAAGCAAAATATCTGGTATGAGCAGTCAAAGTGCCAATGGGGATGAAACACTCAAAATAGGATAATGTGGTTTACTTACAACAGTGTGATTTAAACGTGGGTGCAGGAGAACCACTAGGGATTGTACACTGACCTGGGCTCACAGAAGCTGAGCTGTTTCCACTGTGGCTAGAAAGGAAGTGATGAGGAACAGTTACTGAAATCCCAGGACAGTCACACAGGTGGGTGCTTTGTGGGGAGCATGAGGGATGGAGCCCACCCAAGTATTCTTGCAAAGACAGAGCCGGGGCATCAAAACTTGGATTTCTCTTTCCTTTCTCTCTCCAGCTTCCACCAGGTTCCACAAGGGTCAAACTCAACCAGAAGACAAAAGACAAGTATCTACATGGGTCAGCCTCCGGAGCAGAAAGCAGGATGAAGAAAGATGGGAGATGTATCTAGAAATGCAAGTGAAAGAAATCGGGTACCACAGGGTAAGCCCGTTGTATCCATGCTCATAACATCTCTTCTGCTTCACGTTCTGCTTTGCAGCTTTATTCTTGCCAATTTTAACTCTGCCACAAAATCCAGTAACAGGACATTGACAATGTGAAAACCTCCCCCAATTCCCTTTTAACCACCACAAAGACTCCATGCTTAGTATCAAAATCCAAAAATTCAACATAATCCAAATGACCAACAAATATGACAATGTATTTAGAAACCATAATTGAGCTCACCATTATGAAATCTGACGTCGAACATGCTTATAGAATAATATACGAAAAACAATAGATTACTTGTGTGTTAAAAGTATAAGCACATGAACAATGTATGGATTCAATGAAAAATGGAAAGTTGATATTCAAATGGTATATTTTAATATATCCTAGAAATTAAAAGATGATATGCCAGAAGGCATATAGAAGGGGGAAGGAAACAAGAAAGGGAAAGAAAATTTTCTGACACTATCCAATAAGGGGCCAGGCAATGGTTAGGGTGAAAACAGTCCTGATTTTCCTCTAAAGACAATTCCAGGAAACAGCTGGTAAGCCTTTCAGTGATCTCAGTACCAGAGAAGTGTTTCAAAAACAGAACTATAATGAGGACAGAAATCAAAACACAACTATCCTATTTGAATGTGGAAGATGACACAAGGGAAAACAATGCTTTAATCTCACATGATTAAGGTACTTAAGACACTGTGTTCATTTTCAAAATTAGCTAAGGATATCTAAGTTGGAAAAGCAAAAGGCTCCAGTTATCTGGCATTTACAGCAGGGCTTTCTGTAAATGCCAGATAACTCATCTCCAGTGGATCTTAGACAAAATCTGTACATTTAATATTTTTCTTCCCCTGCATAAGCTCATAGTAGAAGAAATTTCTCCTCAATACGTAAGAATGGAGGGAGAATGAAAGCTGCAGAACTTAATTACACACACATTTGTATTATGGAAAAAAGGTATCAAAATAACACTGAATGGTAAGTCTAGAACAGCGGTTCTCAACCTGTGAGTCACGGACCCCTTTGTAACAAGGAAAATACATCCTGCATATCAGATATTTATATTACGATTCATAACAGTAGCAAAATTACAGGTATGAAGAAGCAATGAAAATAATTTTATGGTTGGGGGTCACCACGACATGAGGAACTGTATTGAAGGGTTACAGCATTAGGCAGCATTAGGAAGGTTGAGAACCACTGGCCTAGAAGGACTGGACCACTCCTGTGACCCATGAGGGATCACTGCTATTGTCGAAAGCTCCAAACAGTGTTTGGCATGAGGGCATACTTAACACAAACAACAGGATCTCAATGCCAGAGGTACGAGAGCCAGGACAGTGTTCAGCAGCCCCAGCACAGCCAAGAATGTGTGTGTGATTTCCCTAAGAAGTTAGGATATTTTCAGGCTGAATTAGGACACTTGACGAAAGATTATTTCACCATAAATCTGCACCATCTGACAAGAGAGACTAGAGAAGCTTAGACTTGAAATTCCACACTGATCAGATTACAAGAGCAAGAAAAAAGGAGAGCGAGTTAATGACGAGTGGGAAAAGAGGGCTGTGGGTCTAACAGCAGAGCCAAGATGGCCAGGAGAGTCTGCAAGCTGAAAGCAGGTGGTGGCAGGGGCTCCTCAGAAGGTAAAAGTTCAAAGTAGAAACAGGATCAAGGTGAGGGCTGTCAGCTTAGAAGGCATTTTGGGGTGGGGGGGGCCTTATAAAAAGGCAAGCAAAGAATTCAAAATGAGTGCCTGAGTCTGAAAGGAAGCGGAGACACCCAGCAGAGGAGTGAGCACAGACGTGGAAGGCAGGAACCCAGTTTCCAGGCAACTGGGCATCAGGATGAGCAGAGGACCAAACGCAGACCCAAGCCCTGGTGAACCTGACCTTCTGCATCTAGAAGCTTCTTAAATGGCCCCAACAGAGATAGACGAGTCCTGCCTGAGGGGTGAGGCTAAAGGTACACATTGGGGTTTAATGTCACAAAGGCAAGAACAGGAGACCAAGGAGGAAAAGAACACAATCCAGAGAAAACCAAGTTAGCTGCGCATTCGCATGAAAATTCGTCTTTTAAAATAGAGAAAGAATGAGGGAGGGGTGGGGAAAGGAAGAGCAGAGAGAGGGAAGAAGCGAGGGGGGTGGGGTCTTGGGGCCTTGGTGTGTGCCACACCATTTGGGGGCAAAACTCATTTGTAAGAGGTACTTTACCCAACAAATGCAACTAGTGTAACATGGTTTCTTGTACCCCCAATGAATCCCCAACAATAAAAAAAACAAAAAAAAAAAATCGGTGATAAACATTTCCTTTCAGTTTTTGAGTTAAAAAATCCTGCTTGCTCTTGACTCCAAAAAGGATATTCAATGATGCACTAAAAATCAAGATTCTTTATTAACAAACTCCTTATCTCCAATAGATCAATCACCTAAAGGACATAATTGCAATCACTTTCTCGGAGTTTCCTTCTCAAACCAATGCTCAATACTCAAAGGCATTGAAACTATCATTGGCTATCCTGTATTATCACCTTAATGCATGGGAAACATCTTAGGAGACTAACTCTCAAATATTAACATAAAAAGCAATATTAACAAACTAAATATAAAAATATTTTTTGTATACTGTGTTCTAAGTTACACAGTTATGTCCAGGGACACTAATATAACGTCCGCAATCAAGAGTTTATCAAAAGTCACATCAGATAAAGGATTAGAAACCCAGGAAGTCTAATGTGATTAAAAAGACCAGACATATTTAAGAGAAAAAGTGAGGAGGTTAGATTTACATCAGGCAAAATTCGGAGATAAAGAAAGATATCATAAGGCCTAAAATGGCATCATCAAAAGAAAAAGGGGTAAATATAATCATTTTATTCTTTTTTGTTTCATTTTTCTAGATTTTCTTACCTTGTAAGCTCAAACTAAGGGCATTATCAAGGTGCTTTTGAGAGACTTCACATTTCAAAAATAAAGCTTCCCAGTCACTGTTCTCTGCTGACAAAATCTAAGCCAAATAAATATCTTAAATTCTCTATCACAAGTCCCAGGAATGAGGGAGAAGAGGGGTTATCACCATTGGTCAGAAGCAGGATAATGAACACAAAAGATTTGGGGTGATAAGTGTCATTCTCACACATCCTTTGAGGGCTGGCTGCTGCAGACAGCTCCTACCCATTCTTGGGTCCACATAAGCTAAGGACAGATGTGAACCCTGAAATGGGAAGCTGTTCAAGGACCTCACACAGACAACCTCTTGCCCAGTAAGAGATCGCAAAAGAAAGCGGGTAACCTCTATTGTTAAAGAGAAGCTAACCCAAAGAGAGGCACAGAGAGCCAGAGCCGGATGCTTCCAGGAAAAATCTTTAAAAAACAAGGGTGAAGAAAACCGGAGGGCATCCACAAGGGAGCTAACTTTAAAGTCTTGCCAAGCCCAGGGTAGGCCAATGACACACGGCACCAGTCTTCCTTGGCTGGCACTGCCTTCTCTCCCTTCTCCTCCCCACACCCCCGTGGAGGCAGACACCAGGCCAGCAAGCCAGGGCTGAGAACACCCACTGTCCAAGGCTCCCCAGTAGGGAGCAGGCTCTCCCACACATAGGGGAGAATCTTCAATTTTAAATGAAGTGTAGATTTTTGACTGAGACTCAGGATTGGACATTAATTACTGAAATAAGACTTTACCGGACTGTAAGCAACAGGAGAAGTGGACAAAGTATTCATGTTATTACTTGGGAAAACTTATAGCACCTCGGTCAGATTCTATCCAAGGATAAAGATTTAAAAATAGCATCAAAAATGTCTGAGAGGAAGAGAGGAAAACACAAAGTCACATTATGAGCCCATATCAATACTATCGTGTTCCCTTATTCAACACAATCATTAAAAGAACAAAGGAGAAAACTGGAGCATCTACATATTCTAAAAATTCAAGAGTAATGAAATGTGATGGGTTCTGCCAGTTTATGTGTGGGGATTTCACAGTTAAATTTCTGAATCACTTATTATAACGCAAGGTACTAAATGGCAAGCATTGCATCTTACATCCTCCATTTAGCCATACTAAAATTAAAGTGTTAAGGATATTCAAATATTAAGTGGTAAAGTACTATAAAATCTGGTAAGCAAAGTGTATCCATCTCTATTCCAAGGAATAAAAAGGTGTAAATCTGATTTAACAGCCTTGCAGAAGAAAAACTGCTGGAAAGATTGTATTCTAAATTGCAGCCTAAAGCGAAAAGTATAAATCTCTAAAATGCCAAGAAAATCACTGTAAATATTTTACAAATGTTGAGAATCTTGATGGATGTGCTTTGT
The DNA here is from genome assembly GCA_963574655.1 of Perodicticus potto. Taxonomy (NCBI): domain Eukaryota; kingdom Metazoa; phylum Chordata; class Mammalia; order Primates; family Lorisidae; genus Perodicticus; species Perodicticus potto. The sequence goes on from CAUYRH010086101.1 coordinate 13,424, forward strand.
CAAAAGTAATGTTTAGGTTGAGCTCAGTTAGATGCCACAGTGGCCTAACACAGGAAAAGAGTGAGGCAGTTGAAACCCAACCTCAGAATATTTAAAGGAACTATATCTACTAAGATTCAGCATGAAAAGTTAATAAAGAAATACAAAGATAAAGGAATTGTGATATAAGCTTGAAAATGACGACTATGTTGGCAACTCCCCAAATATGGGAGCCAATAATTTCAAAGAGGCAGACCGATTTTTTTACTTCTTGATAAGGAACAAGCAAGAATGAATCGGCTGGGCAGGGCCAAAAATGAGATCCTGGGAAACCAAACACAAAAATACTAAAGGTGATTACATGGCAAAGACAACGACATCTCTCTTTTGCTTCCTGAGACTGAGCAGCGGTACCCACCTCCTTATAGAGGTTGCCACGCTATGTATGATCTTTCAGCAAACATCTAGTAAAGTTTCCTAGTCTGGCCAGGAACCAAAGCAGAGCATTTATTACGATGCGGTTACTGACTTTGTGGTCCACACACTACATGCCTGGCAGCTGGGCCAGGAACATGGATGTTAAAACTGTGGTCTCCAACCCGGGGCCCGGAGCCCATTAGGAACAGGGCCTCACAGAAGGAGGTGAACAAGACCTGCTTCCCCTGTATGTAGTGTTTACAGCCACTCATCGCCTGCACCGCAATTTGAGCTCCACCTCCTGTCCGCCCAGTGGAGGCATTAGATTCTCGTAGGAGCAAGAACCCTACTGGAACCTGCACCTGGGAGGGCTCTAGGTTGAGCCTCCTTATGAGACACTGGGACCATCGAGTTGCAGGAAAGCAAGCTCAGGGCTCCCACTGATAGTGCATGATGGTGACTTGCATAATTATTTCATTATATATTACAATGTGATAATGATAGAAATAAATTGCACAATAAATGTAATGTACTTGAATCATCCCAAAACCATTCTTCATCCCCAACCCCAGTGCATGGAAAAATTGTCTTCCTGGTACCAAAAAAGGTTGCAGATCACTGTGTTGAAGGGCTCCTCAGGGGACTGGAGTGCAGGCTGGAGTTGAGAGCCACTGCTGTAATCAATCACCTGAATTAAGTCTCTCTTCTCCATTATTCCTCATACCCACCCCTTCCGATCTAGTTCAACATTCACCTACTATCAGAAGTCTTCTGTGATAAACTCCATTCGCTGTTGACAAATCTTTGGCTTTCTTGAATAATTGTGTATCTTTTTGAAACCATTTTATTTGTTGCTTTTTTTCATTCCACTTGTTTGTTCCATAAAAACAGCCAACACGTGTTAAGTGTTTGCTATATCTACTTAACTCAGATCTTTTGTATAATCATTAACAATAGCCCTATGGGAAAGGTACTATTCTTATGCCCCCAAACATGGGAAAACTGAGGTTTTTAAAAGGAAGTTTGCCTCAGCTCACGCCGCTAGAAAATAAGACAGTTACAATTCAAAGCCAGATAGTCTTATCAGTTATTACTCTGAACTATTAATTACTTGAACTTTAATCTCCTTAAAACAAATTTTGTTTCCAATATAAAAAGGAAACAAGAAAAGAATAACAGCTAGCACAGAGCAGAAGTAGTGGTTAGAATGGTGAAGGTATTAAAGCAGCGGTTCTCAACCTGTGGGTCGCGACCCACAGGAAATATATTAAAGGGTTGTGGCATTAGGAAGGTTGAGAACCACTGTATTAAAGGGATCAAAGCATGTGACTGAAGGCAGTCTAGCAAAGCCAGTAGAGGAAAACATAAATGTCCAGGTGAAAACAACAACCACATGGTAATTTGCCAGGATAGAAGGTTTTAACTTTCTATCCTGATCTCATTAGAATACTCAACACTTGGCCTGTAGCTAAATCTCATTAGACTACTCAACACTTTGCCTATAGCTAAGGTCTTGATCTCATTAGAATACTCAACACTTTGCCTTTAGCTAAGGTCACCTCACTTTATAAATGTTCCTGATAAAAGCAACATCCTTACTATCAAGCCCACAACTAGTATGCCTAAGAAAGTACCCACGGAGGGAGGCTTTGTTCTAGGAAGAGGAGCTCTTCCCCTGAGACAACCCTCAGCGGTCACTGCTGGGACGGTACGGAAACAGGAATCTGAATCTCTCCTCAACTTCAACAGAAAGATTTAAGAGGAAAAATTCCCCCCTTAAACTAGCAAACACTTGCACTCTTCCTAGGGAAAAGACCACTTATCTACAGGTTACCACAAGCCAGGTCTATGCTAAGCATTCTCCGCAGAGAGGAGGAGTCAGGGGCTCCAAAGGCTCTAACATGTTCAAGAACAGATGCTAGAAAGTGGCAAAGCTGTAATCCCAGCAGATGCCACAGCTTCACACATCCATATTTTTCTCCCCACTATACACATTTTGTTTCATTCTCTCTTTCAGACGTCCCCACAGGTTAGAATAAATATTTCCGAGTTAATGGACTGTATTAATATTTTGCATCTGTATGTAAAATGCAATAAGCTAACTCTTTTCCCAAAGAGTTTCAGAGACCAAAGCAGCTTCAAGCAACTCATGCAGATATGGACAATGGGAAAGGGACAGAAACCACTTCTTTTTTTTTTTTTTTTTTGCTTTTATTTTCAGCTGGCTTTTACTTTTCTTAATTTCTTTGTTTTTTTTTTGTTTGTTTGTTTCTTTGTTTTTCATTGTCCTTCCTTGGAACGATTCGCGGGCCGTTTGCCTCCCAAGTAGCTGGGATTACAGGGGCCGGCCACAACGCCCAGCGGTGTTCTTTCCTGGTGGTAGAGACGGAGTCTTTTACTCTGGCTCACTCATGCAAGAGAAACCACTTCTAAGAAAGCTGCAGATTTACACAGAAAAGTGAAACTGAGGCTGTAATTTGACCAAGTCTGCCTGCTCTACTTGCTCTAAAGTCTCCTGCTTTTCACTATTTTTCTTTTTCCATGAAACTGAAGGCCACAACCCTAAGTGCTGACACTTAACCTTCACTAGCTCCTTTGCAGATAAAATCCCCAAATCATCATTGCAATGATCACTTCCGTTGTTTTTTAGGAACTTGGGATAGCTGCTGTCCACTTCAAACCAGTTAAGATCACTTATCCTTCAACTGGACCTGCACAAGTGCCCAGGAGATGGCCTTCTGAACTTGGAAGACAAAAACTCCACTCTCAGATCACGCTAACATCACCATTTTTGATACATATGTCCTATGAATTGCTTGTGTGGAATAACTGTCACTTTATTTTCCCCACTGCCTTCGACTCCCCTCCTTCCTATAAATATGCCTAACCCTTATCTTCAGGGAGGCAGATTTGAGAACTGTTCTGCCTCCTCGCTCAGCACCCTTGCGATTAAATCTTTTAACTTTTGCAAAACCTGTGTCACAGTGATTACGTTACTGCACGGGCAGAATGGACCTGGACCTGGCAGTCACAAAAACTATTTTTCTGAAGACTTCACCACCACCCCCCCTCAAAAAATCCTCCAAAAGTATCCTGAAACTGCTTTTCATTTCTGTTAAGAGTTTCAATGCAAAAGAATGAAATCTGCTTTTCAACATCCAAGGCAGGTTAACAAACCTTTCAACCTTCTGCATCTGCTGTTTTCATTTGAAGGCCAACAGGGGAATTCAGTTTAAACTTAGTCTCCTTTCTCAGCTGTATAAAAACAACTCAGAAATTTGTGCTTCTATCAATGATTCATGTAAACATTTTAGTTGGCCGCTATTTTTCACAAACATAAATCCTGTCCACAAAAAATTCGCTTATCAAATTTCCTAAAGCTTTCTTTCCAAAGAACGTTGGCACACTCTGAAGAGCTCCTTAGTCTGTAAATATATATGGAAGAAACCCCTTTTTTTTTCATTGCTTAGTCAAAAATCATGAAAACTATTTCAATTTGCATTTTACCAAACCCCTTTTAAAATATTTCTACAGCATAGAAGAATCTGAAGGCTTATTATTTGTACTCGACATGCCAGAAATACCATTGCATAGATTTCCAGGGATGTTCCTTTGGTAAAACTGCAAAGTTAATAAAGTCTAGAGTCCTCAGTTGTCAGCATTATCTTTATCACCCACTCATACTTATGAAGCAAAGTGAAAATGGATTCTGTGCATTAAGGAATGTTAATTTAACAATTTTTTATTAAGCATTTATATGTTCACAACTATACACAGCTGCTGTGACAGATTTAAAGAAGCCTTTGATTGCATCTTTGCCTACAGGGACCTTTCGATTCAAAAAGCTAATGATGTCTCTTAGTAGAAACGCCAACAACGGCCAGTGAAGGCGCTCACAAGTTTAACAGATGCTCTCCGTCTACCCCGGCAACCCTGCCCAGGATACGGCAGTTAGTGAGCTCTTCCCTGGCCACCCAAACACTCCCCCTAGGACCAGTTAACTGGTGTTTCTCAACTCACTAAGTCAGTTTTATTTATTGTTGTAAAAAACTGTAATTATTTCATGTGCCTTAGTTTGGGTCACCAAGAAGCAAAAGTCAATGCAAGAATAGACACGCAAAAGGCATATTGGTGTAGAGATCAGAAAAAGGGAGAGACACGCCTAGCCTGTTCCATGAACAAGGTGCAGGTCAAATGCCTGCAAAAGGAAAGAGGGAAGGAAAAAGGGAAGGGAAGTGGGAAGGCAAGAGGAAAGGCAGAGGACTGTACTATAGAATATAATGCATGGCTACAATCACTGGAACCACAGTTAAGGAAAAGACCTTGGCCTTCATGCCAATCCTTAGCCTGTTTGCTCTCCCATACCTTCCCCTGCCTTCCATGTCACGTGACTGAGGCCTGCCTGCAAACTATTGTCCTTGACAGCTGGCTTCCAAATCCAGAAGGCTAGTGAGAGACCAGGAGAACGACAGTGTTTCTCTCCCTCCCTCCGCCTCCTGTATCTGCAGAAGCAGTCACACTTCTCCACTATTCCAGCGCCCTATGGACAGCCCCCTCCCTGGTTCCAGCCACCAGCAGGTGGCTCTGGGTCTGGATTCTGCTCTCACCAGGCAGCACCTCAGCTGCAGTTCATTCCCCTAGCCAGCTCCCCCCATCACGTCAATTGATCACGTCAATTCCTTCCTTTGTGCCTTTGGCCCAATGGCTTGCTACAGCAGGTCACCTCTGCATTACAGCATGATCCCTATTTGAAGTTGCAGCTTTTTCAGTAACTTTGTAATTCATTCCCTAGATTAAATTCCCTCTGTTGAACCACTTGGTGATGGCTGCTTTCCTTACTAGATCCTGATGAACACACCCCTACACAATGTCCATGTCTTTAACTGTGTATAATTAAAATCTTAATCTCATGCTGTTCTGTGTGATCCCCATTACTCATATCAAGTCCTCAGATAAATTAGGATATAGGTCTGGGTGGGCAAAGATGATGGAGTAGAGGGGAAGCAGGAGAAAAAAAGGGGATGTGGAAGGGAGGGCAGAGTAAGAGTTGGAAAGCATGTAGCAGACTTTACCACGGTTTTAGTATTTTATAGATATTTTCTTTCTGGAACCCCAGGGAAAGCCCAAGAGTCTTCTTGTACTGTGGGGAGTCACAGTGAAAACCCCAGTCCAGGGGTCCTCAAACTACAGCCCGCAGGTCACATGCGTTGGTATGAATTGTATTTGTTCCCGTTTTGTTTTTTACTTCAAAATAACATATGTGCAGTGTGCATAGGAATTTGTTCATAGTTTTTTTTTTTGAACTATAGTCCAGCCTCCAATGGTCTGAGGGACAGTGAATTGGCCCCCTGTTTAAAAAGTTTGAGGACGCCTGCCCCAGCCCCATCCTTTCTTCAGAGAGCCTGCTCCCATCCCCCACACCAAGAGGCCGGAGCTACAGTAACTCCTGGGACAAAGTCCTAGGAGCTGCCAGAAATAAAAGTCTTGCTTTCATCTGCTGTCTACTCAGAGAACATAAGAAAAAGTCAGAGGAGACGAGGCACGTGAACAAGAAAAGCAATAGAAAGCAACTTGAGCCACAGAGGTGTCAAGACAAAGATACCCCCTGTGTTTAGTACAGAAATCATCAGACAGCACAGCACGTACCACTCAGGTCAGCAGTGCCAGAACAAGGTGTGCGGCACACAGGCAAGGCCGAGGGAGACTCCAGGGGTAACCCCAGAGCTGACGCTTACTGTCCCCGATGAAGGGTATGCATAAACAACGACACACGATTTCGTTTTAAGGACCTGCAGAGAGCAAAAGCTTCTACAGAAAAGCACTAAAGGTTATTGTGCTTCATAAGTGTTTGGTATAAAGAGAACACTGAACTGACCCTGGGCAACAGGTCCTCTCACCAGCATGAAAACACTGCTTCAGCACTCGGGCTGTTACACACCACTTACGATTCAAGAAGGGAGCATGTCCTTGAAAATCGTAGTATAAATGGCATCACTACATTTGTGTAAGACCTAAAAAATTAGAAATGTTTACTGACTTGTTAATATAAAAATATAACCCCTACAAATATAACCAATACCAGGTTTCAAATTGCTTAAAAAGCCTTCTTCCCTGGCGAGGAGGTAGTTTGCAGTGGAGTCTGTAAGTTTCGTAAGTGTGATTTTCACCTCCCGGCTGCTGTTGTCACTGATGGGAGAGAAAGCAAGACTCTAGAGAAAGGGGTTGCCAATTTCCCGGAGGGACCATCTCCTCCATATCAGTAGTATTATTCCTGAGCAGTCAGCATTCTGTGTGGAAGTCAGTTTCTCCTGTATCAAATCAGAGAGAGAGAACCGAAGGTAGGAGCCACCGAAAGTGAGAGGTACTCACACATTAACTTGTTTCCTCCTATTAGCAATCCATTCCCTTATATGCGAAGGGTACATACAGAGTGGAGTGGAAAAATCCCATACTGCTAATAAACTAAGTCAGGAATTCAATTTCCAAACATGGCTGAAGCGCTCTCCCATTCATACTAGAAGTACACATACCCCAAGAAAAGTTTTGAGGGAAATTCATAAAATAATGGTGGCAAATTGGACCAGAATGATGGCATGTCACAGGGAAGCTGACCTTGTTGCTAGATGGTGCTGGGGTGTGATCCTGATACAAGAAAATGACCTGAGATGGAATTAATGGAATTTAGGGTACAGAAGCAGCTATGGAAACAGGAGGAACAAAATCCTGAAGAGTTTTGAAGTCCTTCAGATATAAGACTGAATATGAAACAAATGCAGACTACATCTACATCTTTCCAGCCTTGACAACTTCCCCTAAATTCTAGGCACCATTTTCCATTACATAAACATCTTCTCCACAAACATGACCAAAATTAAATTTATCATCTGCCCCTTTATTTGCATAATGCTGGTAGCTTAACTCTTTTTCTCCAGGGCAGAGATTGGTAAGAAAAATACTAACATCCCAGTCTTCCTTACAGCTATGGTTTACCTGTAAGATGTGGAAAGAAGGTGAGGTCCTTTCCAGAAAAAAGAGTCTCCAGCACAGAGCTGAGGGCGCCAGCCCCCTTTCTTTCTGCCTGGAACACACACACTTCACCTGCAGGCACTTACAGCTAGGAAGGCAAAATGCTAGGGAGGGGAAAGGAATACTGCAGGATTGTATCTGAACAGTAACCATTCCAGGCCCTGTGTTCTTGTTAAAAAAAAAAAATTAAAAAGCCCCAGTGGTTTAAGCTACAATTAGACATGCTTTCTGTTCAGAGCCAACCCTCACTGGGATATCCCCAAATTCTTTCCTTCTCAGGTTGTTTCCCATCCTGGTAATGATACCTCCATCCCACCAGTGGCACCAGCAAGATTCTAAGAATAATCTTAAAACCTCCTAATTCAGTCCTATTTGCTTCGCATTCTATTTCTGCATTCTTCTCTATCTTTTCCATTTTTATCTACATTACTTCATTCATGCTCTCCTTCCTTACATTACTAAAATGCTACCAAACTTTGCTCCCCAACACCAACTCGCTAATCTTCCTGCAGATTAGTTTTTCACACACCTTGAAGTGTTGGCTCCCAGCTTGTTTCATAAGAGCACTCACAATACGAGGGTCTAATAATGGCTAAAAAACATGTGCAGAGTACGCGTTGCAACATAAAAGAACGAATAAATAAGTCTGGCACAGTGGCTCACAGCTGTAATGCTAGCATTTGGGGAGGCGGAGGTAGGAGAATTGCTTCTGGGCAGGAGTTCAAGACCAGGCTGGTTTTAAAATTAGCAGGGCATGGTGGTGTGTGCCTGTTAGTCCCAGCTACTTAGGAGGCTAAGGCAGGAAGATTGCTTGAGCCCAAGAGTTCAAAGATGCACTGAGCTAGGATCATGCCACTCTCCCCAGCCTGGGTGACAAGGCAAGACCTTATTTATTTATTTATTTATTTATTCATTTATTTTTAAGAGAGCAAACAAACACATTTATTTACAAAGGACCAAGAATTAACTTACTATCTGATTATTATTTTTTTTAACAAGTGAACATTTTTTTGAGAATTAAACAAAGGTATGATGTGATACAGTACAAGCAAGACATTCAAGACAGGTATAATAGTACTACTCACACAAAAACTTAATTTTCACCTCAAAGAAAATCACAGGACCAAAGAGAAAGCAATTTCACTGTTATAAAATAAGATATTTCATGCAAAGTATTAACTCTGCCCCCAACCTCCCAAAAAACAAAAATCTATCTGGGAATAGACCAGATAGACCTTATTTCTTTAAAGAAAAAAAAGATGAAGAACAAAGTAAAACAACAATATACGATTTGGGTTCATAAGCTATACAAAGAAGTCTAATAAACTCACCATAAAGCATAATAAACACTATATAAATTTTTGTTAATAAAGGAAGCCAACTTTATGAAGACATCTTTAATATAACATTCAAGATCAGCAAGCATGCAGTGAGATAGCTATTCTTCCAAACTATTCATAGTAGGATATATATTAGCACACTTGTTTTAAAGAAGTATTAAAAGTATATATTAAAAGTATATATATGTGTATACATATACACACACATAAATCAGCACATTCATTTTAGAATTATTCAATATATATATTTAAAAATCTCAAAATATGTATACTCTTTTAATTCATTATTTCCTAGTCTAGAAATATGCAGAAATCCACCCTCTCCTCCCTATAAGGTATAGCAGGTGATGGCATAAATGATGCCATAAATGCCATAAATGCCATAAATGGCATAAATGTTACTTATATGTGTATAGGAAGAAAGAATATATCATCATTAAAAATATTAACAAAAATTTTTGATAAGAAAATATTTAGGATATAATGTCAAGGGGGTAACATGATATAAAATTATGTCTATGGCATCACTATTGGGGGAAAACACAGATACAAACCGTAAGTATAAGGATGAATTACTCAGAACTAATTGTTACCTGAGGTCAGATTAGAAGTGTTTTCCCCTCTATTTCTTTCTATTAATATGTTTCTCTATTTTTTCCAAATACTTTATAATAAGCATATGTGATTTTTATATTCAGGAAAATATATGACAATCCTAGAGAGCAAAACAGAAATTCAGGTTAAGATATTTATTTACTAAATGATGAGATTTCATAATGAGATTTAATGTTTACTAAATGATGAGATTTCATAATGAGATTTAATGGTTACTAAATGATGATAACTTTCATAATGAGATTTAATGTTACTTTGGGGAGGACAGGAGGAGGCACCTAATACATGGGCCATGAGAAAAATCATTCACAGTCAAGATCAATAACCCTCTTAGCACTTAAACAGACTCTATTAAAGTTTGTGAGAATTCAGAATTCCAATTATGAGGTCCTGACATTTTAAAATGTTCTACTCAATTTCCCAAACAATCCTGTACAAATTCACTGCTGAAGATGAAAATACTCAAATCACCTCCTGTCCAGCTTTAGCTGTAGGCAGTAGTGCTTTAGGGGCGCGTGACTTGCCCTGTAATACACCCATGTATTTCTGAATTCAGTGCAGTCTAATAAAAGTTTTAAAAAACAGCTTGGACACTAGGATCAAAATAGTTCTTATTTTGCAAGAAAAAAGAAAGACACCTTGAGAAACACTTGAGGTAAAGATCCAAGCATTTGGAGGCAAAGAAACCCAAAAGTTCAGATTCAAAGACCATCATGCTGTATAACCTGTCAGATCGTTTACGTTCTCTGAACACACACAGAAATAGAGAAAGATGAGCTCAGACTTCTAAGACTTAAACATGTCATTTAATCCCACCCATTTCTTTTACAAGCTATATGTGTTTTATCACTTGCTTTTTAACCTTGGTCCTCTGAGGAACATCCTCTCACAACCTGATAAGCATTAATATTTCAGTATTGTGTATAGGTGACACTTTAAACTGTATTTTTTCATAATAATATGGAGACTATACTGCTATGTGCACACGAAACAATACGTGATTCTGAAATAAATGAAAACATCTCTTTGTGAGATCACTGGTACAAGAAAAAAGTAAAAAGTGTCATCTTTAGGCACATATGTTGAATTAAGCTGTCTTTAATGCAAACAGAAGAAACTGCTTTCCAAAATGTTAAAATGTTCTCATTGTCACGCATTTGGCCCTTAGGGGAAAAAATACACAGATGGTACTACCTACTGAAACCATTCCATATTGATGTGGTCAGGGAACAGGGCCTGAGGGCCGCACACATAAAAAGAATCAATTGGCAACTGGTGCCAAAAGTGTCTAATGGAATTCAGGTCTCTCAACCTCAGCACTTACCTCAGAAGCTGTTTTTCAGAACACAGTCCTGATTTTCCCCCATCCTTCCCTCATTGTTTTACTCCCAATACTGCTTTATATTTTCAATTTGATTGGATTTTGGTTAAGTGAAAATTTACACTATTTTATAATTTTAAGAAAATCCCCAAACCCTTATAAATGATTGATTGAACATGGGGGAGCCTTATGTTGAAATAGCTGGATGATTAATTAGGTGAGAACCTTTTGATTTTTATTCTTATCTTAATGTAAACAATGTCTGGGGAACGCCTCTAGGCAAAAACCTACTTCTGAAAGAGCAACAAGTTTCTGTTGAAATGCCTTTCTCTAGCCAGATGTTTATTTCATAATCTAAAGTCATTTTGGAATCTATGGGCCTTATTCCAGGCACAGCTACATTAATACACAAGGAAGACAAAGATAAAACTATTAAGTTGCACTTAAAATGAAAACAGAAGAAAATAGGAAATATTTTAATTATATACATAATGTGAATATATTACTATAGCTTTCCCTTCTTATCTGCAGGGAACTTGTTGCAGGACCCTCTCAGATACCCAAATCCATGCATGCTTAAGTCCCTTACGTAAAATGTATTTACATATAACAATCTCCCATATACTAGTTTAAATCTCATCCAGATTACTTATAATATCTAATACAATGTAAATATGATGTAAACAGTTTTTATACTGTGTTGTTTTTATTTGTATTATTTTTATTGTTGTATTTTCATTATTATTGAGTTCTCTTCCCAAATATTTTCAATCATAGGTTAGTTGAATCCAATGTGGGGAACCATATCTTTAGATATAAAAGGTCAACTATACTACGTTCTTTGCTTCTCCAAAGCAAACTTGATATTTCTCTGTACCATAAAGTAAAACCAAAAGGTAAGTAGAAGAACAAATTTGTTAACAACAATCTTAAAAGTATGACTAGAAAACTCATCCAAATAGGGCATTCTGAGGTTTATAAGTGTGTTAATGATAGGATGACTTCAAGGAGTTCTCTCATCCTAAAGAAAAGGAAACTCTACTCTTTACCTCTCAGCTCTTCCCATTCCAAATTCACAAACAATAAGAGAATATCTAAGAGCTTAGGGACATACTCCTATCTTTGTAATCAATAATTGCCTAGCACAATAACGTTTTTAAAGCTAAAAGGATAAATGCCACATTTTAGAAACTTCCAAGGATGAAGACAAGAACATTACATTTGAGAAAGGAAAAACGGGTCATCTAAGGAATGAATGAATACCAAAAATTATTTATTTTTCCTATCTGTAACTTTATACCCATTGTCCAAGTGATAACTAGTTCCCCTGTCCCATCACCTCTACTCTACTTACCTTTTGGTAACAACTATTGTACTTTCTACTTCTAGGAGATCAACATTTTAGATCACACATGAGTGATAGGGTACAGTATTTGTCATTGTGTACATGGTTTTTTGACTTAACATAATATCCTAGGTTCACCCATGTTATTGCAAATGATAGGATTTCATTCTTTTAAGACTAACTAGTATTCCATTGTATGTATGTACCCCGTTGTATGCATTCATCCTTGGACTGACTTAGGTTGACTCCCTATTTTGGTTATTGTGAATAGTGCTACAATAAAAACAGGAGTGCAAATATTTCTTCAATCTCCTGATTTCATTTCCTTTGAATAAATACTCAACAGTGGGACTGTTGGGTCATATAGTTCTAATTTTAGTTTGTTGAGAAATTTCCATACTGTTGTCCATATTACTGTTCTGATTTACATTTCCAGAGTTCAATTTCTCTACTTTTTTTTTGCCATCACTTGTTATATTTTGTCATTTTGATAAGAGTGATTCTAACTAGAATTAAATGATATCTCACTACAGTTTTGATTTATATTTCCCAGATGATTAGTGACATTAGACATTTTTTCATATGCCTGTTGTTTCATCTTTTGAGAAATGTCTGCTCGGAACTTTTGCCCACTTTAAAACTTGATTATTTGTTTTTGCTATTGAGTTGATTCTTTATATATCCTGAATATTAACAGTCAGATGCATAGATAGCAAATATTTTCTTCCCCTTTTGAGGTGACAGATATGCTAATTATCCTTATTGGATCACTAAACAATGTATCAAAATATCACAATGTACCTAGTAAATATGTATAATTATGTATCAATTAAAAACAAAATAAAACTTATAAAAAAAAGAATGAAACCAGATTTTAAACTTTTCATTAGAACACTGGAATCTAGAAGATAGTAATGGCTTGAGTTTTCTGAGTGAGAATGATTTCAACCCAGAATTCTATGCTTAGCCAATTTTCCCATTAAATAAAGAAAATTTCAGACCTGCATGGAATGAGAAAATTTATCACACACTCTTCCGATCAAAGAAGAAGGTATCAAAAAACAGTGGCCCCAATTCAAAAGAATTAGGAAGAGATAATGAGATAACGGCAATTCTCAGCCTGCTATCCAAACAGGAGCTCAGATTAGAGCAAGCTAGAAGGTGGCTATAGGAAGGACATGTCTGGGGAGGAAAGCAACAATAGAAAGGGTAAGGCTACCCTTTGAAATATACCAAATATCCTTAACCTAAACAGGTGCAACACCTTGTCCTGGATATCTACCCCCGCCCCCGCCCGTCCTCTAGATTCTCTTTCTCCTAGTCTCTACCCGGCTCTGTACCATGGGAGGCTAATGAACCATAACAGCCAGGCATTTTCGTTTTTCAGATTCTCTTTGGGTTTCCCTTTGGTAAAGTGCAAGCGCAAGATCAGAGGAGAGAAAGATGATGGAGGATTTATTACCTTGGCTTCCTCCCTGCCACACGGGGTTGGACAGTGATGAAACTCTTCGCTGCAAACCACTGGTTCTTTTAAACACCCTCTGTCCCACGATATTAGGTCTCCCCATCCAGTTCTAGCCAGGTTCCCTTGTTTTGCCCATTTTAGGCCCAGGGGCTCTACCACTCCCCACCCGCATTTCCATACAGCTAATCTCCAAATGCTTCACCAACTCTCCCTGGTTCTATATATTGTGCCCAATTCTCTATAATATGTGAATTGCCCCTTAGAGTGCGACAGTTATTTTTTGCTGGGTCCTAACCAATAAGCCCCTTTTCAATTAAAAAAAATATATAATCTTTGTTTTTATTTTTTTGCTATCCATAAATAAAATAAATCCCAAGACATAACTAGTCTAAAAAGATAAGATCTAGACATGTTGTATATCCAATTATACAGTGAAGAAGTCTAGGGTTAGCAGAAGTTAGGCAATATTTAACTGAATATTGTCAACACTATTTTCTTTTTGACATGCTCGAAATAAGGGCTTCCTAGTTTTTGTATAATTTTGTATGATATACCCATAAAATCAGAGAGAATGTGACAACTGAAAATGAAGGCTAAGACAAGCATCTGGTGTTGGTAAAACAAACATCACAAGCATCATTGCTGTTCGTGACACTGTTTTCCAAGATAGTGAGCAATTCTCTGTAAAGTTCCTAACAAGAAAAGTTTACTCTTCCCTCAATTTACCTGAGCATTTACTACATATTTACAAAAACAAGCTGTATATTAAAATATGTGTGTACAAAAGGTATTTTGCATTTTAAAATAAAGAGTTATGTTCTAGGCTCAAAACAATTACAAACAGGACACTGGGATGTCAAGTAGCATGAAGAACAGTTCTTCGGTGTGTATGTCAGGATTTCCATAATCCCTAGACATTTCCCACTAAATACCAGTAGCAACCTCCAATCAGTGAGAACAACCAAAACATCCCCACAGACAATCTTTGAAATATCTGCTAGGGAGTATTACTGTCCCCACTGAGAACCAGGGTTTATAATTTATAACAACTTAAGGAGGCAATGAAAGGAGACAAGATAGGTAAAGAAGAAAATACTGTAAGAAAGCCTGAATGAAGAGAAATACCATCAAAGCGCAACACGTGACTGTGCAATGAAACGTAGGTAATCTTCCTGACAAGGTAGTAGTTTTCAATTTGTAGAATCAGCAACTCAAAATGTAATCTTACGATGGTTACAAAGCAAAAGATAATCAACCTGGGAAGGGAATGTTCCTCACAGAAAAATGTCTGAATGCAGCTGCTGCTAGCAATTGTTTGGGACTCACTTGTGTCTGAACCAGCACTTGTGAAATTCCCTTAGTATTATCCTCAGCGTCACAAGGTGATAATGAAAGCTCCAGACACTGGTGGGAGGGGACGGGGTGGAGCCACACCACAATGTGCTTCCTGTCTCATACAACAAAACTTATGTCTCATGGCCACTTATAGCTTCCAGGAAAGCTAGAAAAACAGCTAGAAAAATATCTTACCTAGGGCTGGAAACACTGCACCAAGAAAGGAGGAGGGAAATGACTCTCAGGCAGGCAATTAATGCTGTGAGCAGGAAAAATATATCCGTGATGTTGACAGTTAAAGGAATAAGAAATAAATGGACGGGTATAGTATTTAAATTGAAAGCCAAAGGGCATAATAGAGCATGGATGTAACAGAGACCTACCATAGCAATGCCTTAAGTTAAATAAGTTATTATAAACACATTTGCTTACACATGATAGACATTCACTCTTCTCTCATACGCAAGTCTGAAATAAGGTGAAGGCATTCCTCTGCAAAGCTGTGGGGGTCCCAGACTCCTTCTAACCTGCAGCTCTCCTATTCCCAACAAATAGAAACCATCGACTCATCCAAATGAATGCTCTACCTCCTGCTACAGTGACAGTAATATTCCAGCCAGTAGAAAGGGGAGAGCCCAGCGAGAACCTGTTTCTTCCCTCGCAGGGGAATTTCCTCTGCAATTTCTCATTAAGACTGATGGTGCTAAGGGATCTGGTCCTATTTTCACATGGGAGAAATAAAGCAGGTGTTCCCCAGGGCTGTGTTCTCAGCCCACAACCTCTGTCGACAATCATGCTCAATCCCCCTACATGGGGGAAGAGGAGATGAGAAATGTCATTTTCAGCTGGACAGCCATGTACCCAACTCAAAAGTCTACTGCATGTAAGTCTACTAGACAATAATGGTAAATAACCATATTCCAAGTACAAGAAAGAGAAGCCAGACGCTCAGTGAGTAAGATGTAATCCTCACAGTGAGCTAAATTCCTGGGCAGGAAGTTCCGCTATAGTTCAAGTCTTAAAAAAAGGTGAATAAGGAAGAGTGGGATAGCCCTCTTATTTTGATTTTTGAAGCATTTTTTCAGAAGAATTAAATATAATTAATAATTAAGAGTTTAAAGGTCACTCTCTGAAAACTTGACAGGGAATGAGGAAAAGTGAGGCTGGGAACTATTGCTTTCTTCTGTAAATTCTGCAAGGCTAAGATTTTTAACCATACAAATACATTGTATTTATGATTTTAATAAATATTCTTATAATTATTTTTAGCTATGCGGCAAACTCAAAATAGCACTGCTTTACCCAATTGCTCATTTTTATTTATTTATGAACTTAATTAAATAATGTTGGGTAAATATTTTCTTCCTAAATTTTGTATTACTTTTCAGCCTACCACCCATTCAAGCAATGTCCACTGCCAAAGCCTCCAAACTGATCTTCCTGCTTCCACTGTTGTCCCTGGAGTCTACTCTCAAGGCTGTGCAACTAGAAGGGGGTACCTCAAATTCCACGCAAACAGTGTTCCCAGAGTTGGGTCATGTGGTGGTACTGTCCATCCCCAGATCAGACAAAGAGATCGTTTAGAATCCTAATCAGATCATTTCCCGAACCCATCCAAAACTGTCAATGGCTTTCTATCACTGAAATTCTAAACATCTTAGCACAGCCTGTTTACATGAGCTAGCCTCTACCTACCTCTCCACAGTCATTTCTTCCTGCTTTCCTCTATTCACACCACTCCAGACAAGCTGCACCGCCATGCTCTTATAAGAAATGCTTGCTTTATTCCATCACAGGGCTTTTTGCACTTGCTTTTAGTGACATCTTGAATACTCTTTCCTCTTCCATCTCCAATTGGCTTAAACCTTCACTTAATTCAAGTCTTACTCAACAACCACCTGCTTTCTAGGCTTTCTAGGACCACTCTGTCTCCAATAGCTACTGACATCAAAACGCCCCAGGGCCCCTTTCCCTTAATAAGAACGTACACACATATATCTGTTGCATGTCTCTCTCTTCAACTAAAATATGTACTTCAAAAGCTCTATCTTGAGCAACCTGATGGAATAGAAGGTTCTTGACGATCCTTCGTCCCAAAGATGCACCAAGGAACCAATTCTCTCCAAGAGAAAGAATTCAGTTGAAGGACTCCTACACATAAGATACTGAGAAAATTCTTACATAAAAGCAGGTAGAAAAAGCTGAGAGACACTGGCACACTAACCCTACCCTGAACACAGTGTCTCATAATCGGGAAGAAAAGTTCAACTCCCAAAGGGAGAGGGGCATGTACCACGTAAACAATGCTCAGTCTCTGCTGAGGGCTTGGCTCCTAAATCACCATACTTGAGCGTCAGAGAGAGGGCATCAGAGGAGCTCCCTCAAGCACAAACGACAAAAGCGGGTTTTGAACTACATGAGCATTCCCAGCTGCTATAACCCCAAGGATCAGCCTAAACCATCGTTGCCCTGGAAAGGACTTTGGGCTGCATGCTTTTCCAGCAGATCTCTGTAGTTTTGCCCTTCAGTAAGCAAGCATCTGCAAGCCAAAATCACAAATAAAAAATAAACTTCTTTGAACTTAAAAAGGATGCATGGCACCTCCAATGCTCTAAGAACAATTCTGCCCCCATGGAAAATATCTCCATGTAAAGAGGTTGGAGGCCTCTGTCAACAAGAAGAGAGGAACAATATTCCTTGAGCCTTCTTCCCTGGCTTGCTGCTCCCGACATAAACATTTTCAGTCTCTCATTGTAAGGAGGCGAGGGTACCTCCTCCTACTCCCCAAAGGGAGAAGTGGGCACTCCCTGCCCCGTCCCCCCCCCAGCTTACCTTAATGGAAACTCCTGCTGCTAAGAGGGTGTGAGAATTCTGATTGTTTGAACAGAAGAATAAGAACTCCTGGAGCCTTCTTCCCTGCCTTGCTAGAGCAATAAACTCATCTTGGTGGACTTTCCCTGAAAGTAGTTTCTGCATGAAGTGCCCCAACATTTATAGCCTTCACCTGAATGACTGGCTCCTAAATCAACCAGCCCTGGGAGCTGATGGAACGCTGTACTGCTGAGAATAAAAAGGTGCCTTTAAGCTTACAAACATTTAGTAGTTATCTTCCCAGCTTAAAAGTGACCCAACCGATCAAGAGCACAGCCATGACTCATCAAGAGAGTCTGTCTTGGACTCTCTTCTTGATGTAGGGCAGACTGAGTAGGAGATAAACTCTGGCTCTCAGTTTCTCTACCGAGTAAGGAGAAACTGGAACACATATGTAATACTCCAACATCTCCTCCTGTTTCCCAAGGGACCTCCTCTTTTCCACCCTTCTCATATCAATACAACTGGACAACCTAATTTGGGGGAAGAGGGTCACTAAGAAGAAAGCAGGTTGGACAAACACGAATAGCTTAGAACCTAGAATCTCTTAATAGACTGCTTGGAAAAAAACATCTTTTATGCAAGATCAACATAACAAGACAAAAAAAGGTGGCTTTCTTATCAAAGTGCAGAAACCAACAGAGAATCAAGGAAAACAAAGAAATAGGGAAATATACTCCAAATTAAAAAACAAGATAAACATCCAGAAGCTGATCCTAATGAAATGGGATATGTATGACTTTCCTGACAGGGAATTAAAAATAACAGTCCTAAAGATGTTCACCAAAATAAGAAGAAAGAATAAACTCAGAATTTCAACAAAGAGAGAATATTAAAAAGTTCTAAACAAAATCATTGAGCTGAAGAATAACTGAACTCAAAAATTCAAAGGAGAAGTTCACATAGGACTAGACCAAGCAAAAAACAAGATTAGAAAACTTAAAGACAGGTCACTAGGAATCACCAAATCTGAGAAGCAAAAATAAATGAGAGTGAAAAAGAGTGTAGACAGCCTAAGGGACTCACAGGACACCGTCAAGCTGAATAACGACTGCATTACCAGAGTACCAGAAGGAAAAAAAAGGAGAGAGAAGGATACAGAATATATTCAAAGAAATAATGGCTTAAAACTTCTCTAGACTTGAAAAGGAATAAGAAATCTAGATTCAGGAATCTCAACGAATAACTAAATCTGATGAATCCAAAGAAATCTATAACACGACACATTATAATCAAATTGTAAAATAAAATAAAAATTTAAAGTAAAAGACAAAGAGAATATTAGAAAAGTTGCAAGAGAAAGTGACTTGTTACATAAAAAGTACCTAAATAAGACTATTAGTAGATTTTCTTCAACAGAAACTATGAAAGCCAGAAGGGAATGGGATGATATAGTCAAAAATCTGAAAGAAAACAAAGCTGCTAACCAAGGATATTATACTCAGAAATCCTGTCCTTCCAAAATGAAGGGAATATAAAAACTTTCCCCAACAAACAAAAGCTGAGGGAATTTATACTACTTGACTTGCCTTACAGAAAATGTTTTTTAAAAGCCCTTCAAGCTGAAGGAAAATATTGACAAGCAACAACATAAAAATATAAAAGTTACTGGTAAAAGTATGTAATAAATCTCACACCATTCTCATATTGTCCCAGTGGTCTGAAAACCAATTACATCTCCAGTATGAAGGTTAAAAGACAAAACTATTAAAAATAACTAGCGCTACAATCATTAGTTAAGAGATACAAACAATAAAAGATACAAAATGTAGCATCAGAAATAAATAGTTGGGGGGAGTAAAAGTCTAGAGTCTGTGCAAGTGATCAAAGTTACCATTAACTTAAAACATCCTGTTATTAGTATAAGATACTTTAGGTAAGCCTCATGGTAACCACAAAGCAAACACAAAAGATGAAAGGAGAGAATGTAAAGCACACTACTACAGAAATTAAAATATCCAACCACAAAGGAAGACAGAAAGGGGGGGAACAGAGGAACAATGCATCTACAAATGAACCAGAAAACAAATAACTAAATGGAATAGTTAAGTCTCTACCTATCAATAATGAATTTGAATGTAAATAGATTAAATTATCCAATCAAAAGACATCAGGTGCCTGAGTGAATAAAAAAAAACATCCAACTAAATGCTGCCTCAAGAGACTAATTTCTTCCCTAAGGACACATGCAAACTGAAAGTGAGGGAAAAAGATAATCCATGCAAAGAAAGACAAAAAGAGAGTAGGGGAGTTATACTTTATCGGATAAAATGCATTTTAAGTTGAAAACTGTGACAACGAAGGTCACTGTATAACGTGAAGGGGTCAATTCATACAGAAGTTAAAACGATTGTAAATATGCATGCATAGACACAGAGCAGAAAGATGATTACCAGAGCTGGGGGAAAGGGCGGAGGAAGGAAGGGTGAAGGAAGAGGAAAGGTTGATCAAAAGTTGCAAAGTTGGCTCAGCACCTGTGGCTCAATGGGCTAAGGTGCCCACGTACACCTGAGCTGGTGGGTTCAAATCCAGCCCGGGCCGCCAAACAACAACGACGGCTGCAACGAAAAAATGGCCGGGCGTTGTGGTGGGCACCTGTAGTCCCAGCTACTTGGGAGGTGGAGGCAAGAGACTCCCTTGAGCCCAGGAATTGGAGGTTGCTGTGAGCTGTGATGCCTCGGCACTCTATCCAGGGTGACAGCTTGAGGCTCTGTCTCAAAAACAAACAAAAAAAAAGTTGCAAAGTTTCAGTTAGACCGGAGGAATAATTTTAGTGACCTATTACACTGCAAAGCAGCTAAAGTTAATAATAATGTATTGTGTACTTCCAAATTGCTAAAAGAATAGATGTTTTAATCTCCTCACCCCAAAAGTAGGTTTGTGAGGTGATGGATACGTTAATTATCATGACTGAAACTTTCTGCAGTCTCCGCATAGATCAAAACATCACCTTGTACCCCATTAACTAAACACAATTATTTTTCAAATAAAAATAAATTTCAAAAGGGCTATCTTGTCCACAGCTATATTCAAATGCCCAAAAGAGTGCCTCCCACACAACATCTGTGCAAATAGTGCCTCAATATTTGCCGACTAAATGCAATATGCTTTATAATATGACTTTCCCCAGATATAAATTATTAGGAAAATGTAAAAGGTCACTCTTCAGAGATGTACTCCATACCAGGCACTATACTAGATGATTTTCAGAAATTGTTTTACAAATCATCATAGCAGCTCACTTAAGTATTAATCATTTCACAGATGAAGAGACATCAATTTAGAAAGAACAAGTAAGGAAAGAATCCTACTCTACTACAGATCGGGTATCATAACAAGATAGAAAACTCAAGACAAAGTCTAAGAAAGAAGAGAATGGAGGAGGGGAGAGAAAAATCACTGAGCTAAAAAAAAGTATTACAAATAACCTGGTTTCATTCTACTTTTACTTTCTCACTTTGTCGCCCTTGGTAGAGTGCCGTGG
>CAUYRH010086102.1:0-16442 GCA_963574655.1 Perodicticus potto
TGAATTGGGCTGCAATAAACATTCTGGTACAAATATCTTTGTTACAATGTGATTTTGGTCTTCTGGATATATACCTAGTAGAGGAATTGTAGGATTGAATGGAAGGTCTATTTTTAGATCCCTAAGTGTTCTCCAAACATCCTTCCAAAAGGAACATATTAGTGTGCATTCCCACCAGCAGTGTAGGAGTGTTCCCTTTTCTCCACATCCACGCCAACATCTCTGGTTTTGGGATTTTGTGATGTGGGCTAATCTTACTGGAGTTAGATGATATCTGAAAGAAGTTTTGATTTGCATTTCTCTGACGATTAAGAATAATGAACATTTTTTCATGTATCCGTGCACCTATCTTCTTCAGAGAAGTTTCTCTTCAAGTCCCTTGCCCACCATGAGATGGGATCACTTGTTCTTTTCTTGTTAATATATTTGAGTTCTCTGAGGATTCTGGTTATCAAACCTTTGTTGGAGACATAATCTGCAAATATCTTCTCCCATTCTGAGGGCTGTCTGCTTGCTTTACTTACTGTGTTCTTACCTTAAAAATTTCAAAATCACTTTTTAAAAACTCATTTTCAATTATTTAGGGAAATATCTAGACCCCTTAGTTTTAGCCAACACTGGTTTCCAATCAATATTTCTCCTGTATGGCCAGGCATGCTGGCTCACGCCTGTAATCCCAGCACTCTGGGAGGCTGAAGCAGGAGGATTCCTTGAGTTCAGAAGTATAAGCTGAGCCTGGCAAGAGTGAGACCCTGTCTCTACTAAAAATAGAAAAACTAGCCAGGTGTGGTGGTGGATGCCTATAGTCCCAGCTACTGGGGAGGCTGAGGCAGGAGGATGGCTTGAGCCCAAGAGTTTGAAGTTGCTGTGAGCTGTGACACCAGAGCACTCTACCTAGGGCAACAGAGTAAAACTTTGTTTCAAAACTAAAACAAAACAAAACAAAACATAACAATTTCTCCTTTATAATGAATAATGCCAGGAGAGAAGCTCAAATCAGGCATGGGCCCAAATTCAGTCTGACTGTAAAGAAAATAAGTACCTGTCATAGGATGATACACTTGGTACATCAAATTGGCAAAATATTTCTTAATTTTACAAGTGTGTTGGATCTGGATTTTGACAATGAAACAGGGACGGCAGAGAGGACGTGTTTACTAGATCATTCTGGATTGTGCATAAACTACAGAAAGCCGCCGACTCCTCAGAAACAAAAGCAATTGTAAAGTGCAATCTGCACAAGTCAGACCTCGACGAGGTAGTTTTAGTTGCACTTGGTGAGCAGAATGACAGACGTGTAAGTTTTACAGTTCGTGGTGACAGGAGTGTTTTACACATTCATTGTGTATCTGATAACATTGTGAAAACACACAAAGAAGTTGTCTCCATGGTAGTTTAGCCATACCACATTTAATAATGCCTACTATCGTAAAACTTCATAGACAGAAAATTTCCAGAAACAACACTGAACATTCTACTCAGTTTTGTAAAAGGATTTTAAAAAAAGAGATGGATATCATAGGAGAAAGGAAACCATGCACAGGACCAACCATCCCATGCTTAACGTATGATTTGCCACGATGCTTGATTTTTTACAAATTCAAATACTTGAATTAAATGATTTACACAAATCATAATATGTGATCATCATCGGTCTGAAAAGTTCCTGTTTTATTTTACTATTCTTTTCTTTTACATTTTTATCTTAGACAACTTACCTGACTACTCCATTTACCTCTCCCCGAAATAGGCAATTGATTTTATTTTGGAGGGTTGTTTGTTTCACTATGAAAATTATTTTAAAATCAAGACTGTTTTGTGAAAGTAGTTGTGATTGTGACTATGTCCTGTATGTTCTGTTTTCAGTTTTCAGCACTGAGTTTCCAAAATCAGACCTGTTGATTAAGTAAACCACCGCATGTAACAAGCCATTTTGCTTTTATTCATTCTCTTAGGAAGGAAGTACCCAAGTTGCCTTCAATTCTCTCCATTCACAAACATACGCAGACCTGTTCCTGCTTGGAAACGGGGACCAGATGTTTTCCGGAATAAAGTAACAAAGTCTGTTTGGGGGCATAGCAAGTTACAAGCATTTGTAAATCCACTGAGGTGTCCTTCCCTCCAGAAAGCCTGCACTGCACAGCCTGTGCACCATTCATTCCTCCAGATTGTCATCAACCCGTGGTTTCTCTCATTTTGTGAATTCACTGAGTACGAAATAGTATCTTATTTTTATTTTCCATTTATCTGATTATTAGGGATGTGGCACATTTTTACACGTAATTTTCATTCATTTGTGTCTTTTGCATCTTTTGCCAATTTCCTTACTAATTTCTCTCTTTCTTTTTTTTTTATTTTGTTTTGGGTGTTTGGAAAACATTCTTTGTAGAGTTTTGATCATGAACTCTTTGTAACTA
Organism: Perodicticus potto; assembly: GCA_963574655.1. Classification (NCBI taxonomy): domain Eukaryota; kingdom Metazoa; phylum Chordata; class Mammalia; order Primates; family Lorisidae; genus Perodicticus; species Perodicticus potto. Next base: position 2,418 of record CAUYRH010086102.1, read on the forward strand.
TCTTCTTGCAATCTGTCATCCATCTGTTAGTATTTTTTTGTGCTGTTCTTCGCTGAAAAAAATTCTGTATTTTTATGTTGATAAATCCATTGGCGTTGAATCCACAGACACTGTGCTTTTAGGGATCTCTCTCCTTGTCCCAAATCTACTTTTACCATTTACATTTAAATTATTAATCAGTGTGGAGTCTGCTTTCGAATATGTTTATGCTACAAAATGGGGAACCAACTTTATTTCTCTACTTTGTTAAATCTATTTTCACAAAATATTTATGGACTGTCCAAACTTTAGCCTCTGGAGATAGTAACTCAAGATCTAGTCCACTGGAACTATTCTATTTTCTTACATTAGTATTTTCAGTATTTCTTTCCTATAATAAACTTATTGTATTTATTCCTTAGTAGTCCATCAATATTATCTCCAAGGAAATATCCTACTTCTTTTTTTTTCTGTGAACTGAGTTTTCACAGATATTTATGTTTGTATGATCAGTTCCTCAAATTGAACTACTAAATTTTTATGGGATTTGATTTGAATTTATGAATTAACTTAGAAAAAAATCTTAATATTGTTAAGTAAAGATATGTCTGTATATTTATTTCACTCCCTTTTAATTTCCTATATGAATGTATTATAATTTTTAAATTTCTATGATGAGGATTTGTATTTTTCTTCCTAGGTTAATTTCTACATACATTTTATTTTTGTTGCTATTGTTTTGTATTTTTTTTTTTTTGTGCTATGTTTGTAGTTGGTCATTACTGATTTAAATGAATATGGAAGAATTGAGAAAGTTCACCTCAGAAATTTGTTCAGTTCTCTTCATAACTATTATCATTTGTTAATTCTGTTAGCATTTCTATGGAGATTCTATCTCTGAAATGATAGAGGTTTCTGTTTTATTCTTTTTCTGAACATTACTCAAAATTTGGCTCATGTCTTTGATCCCAGCACTTTGAGGGGTCAAGACAGGAGGATCCCTTGAGCTCAGAAGTTCCAGACCAGCCTGAGCAAGAGGAGACCCCGTATGTACTAAAAATAGAAAATTAACTGGGCACGGTGGTGGGTGCCTATAGTCCAAGATACTTGGGAGGCTGAGGTAGGAGGATCATTTGAGCCCAGGAGTTTGAGATTGTGTGAGCTATGATGCCACAGCATTCTACTCAGGGCAACAGTGAGATTCTGTCTCAGAACAAAACAAACAAACAAAAAAACACCCATAAAACAAAAATAAGAAACCCTCAAAATTCATCTTTCTTTTACCTGGGTTCCAAATAATTACCCAAATCTCCATATATTTATTGAAATCTCATAATTAAACCTGGACACTCCTGTTTTGCTCTTGATTGAAGATAAGGTGCCTAAAATTATTCTTAAATGTGATACAATGTTTGATGTAATTTGGGCATAAGCTTTTAACTCATTAGGGAAATTTTACTTTCAATTTTATAAGAGCTCTTAAAGTACAAACTGTGATAGAAATTCAACTTCATAAATTATAAATTGCTTGTTTTAACATTTAGAATAGATGATAAGCTGTATAAAACTCTCATTCAGTACCTATGAAAATAGTTACGTAATTGTTTTCACTCTGTTAATGAGTGAAAAATGAACTGTAATGAATTACAACACTGGATAATTTTATAATGTGAAAATATCCTTTTATTCTTATATATACCTTATTTATTATAAAGTACTTTAAAATATATTTTTGTATTAGGCTAATAAAATGAATGTTCGAATGAGTCCATTTCCATGATACGTATGATCGAAATCCTAAGGAAATAGGTGTCAATCGCTCTCATAATCTGCAGAGAGCTAGAGCCCTCCAGGCACACCCACATCAGATCAGCAGGAGACAGAGACGCTGGGCAAGGCTGGAGATGTGGAGGTTGTATTTTTTAGGAGAGAGCTGCTGGTCTTCTCTGAGCAGTGTCTCCCCTGGGAAGGGTTTGGAAATGTTTGGAGCCAAGGGGAGGTCTTTGGGCCTGACAACTCCTGTGACATAAGGCAGGAGGTCACAGCAGTGAGCAAGGACAATGGGGCAGTCCTAGAACCAGCTGCGGTTTCCTACCAGCAGGGGCAGGAGCGCATGAGTGTCTCTAACCACCCAAATATGGGCTCCATGGAAATAAAATGTGCCTAAAAAATTAATTAATTAGTTATCAGATGGAGTTTCACTCTCTTGCCCTGGGTAGAGAGCTGTGGTGTTGTAACTCACAACAACCTCAAACTCATGGGCTCAAGTGAGCCTCCCGTGTCAGTCTCCCCAGTAGCTGGGCCTCCAGGCCAGACTTGTTTTTCTAGTTTTAATAGAGATGGGGTCTCGGTCTTGTTCAGGCTGGCTGGAACTCCTCACCTCAAGTGATCCTCCTGCCTCGGCTTCCCGGCTTCCCAGCTTCCCTTTGTGTCTGGCTTCTAAAAAATTTTAAATCCTTCCAAAGGACCAAGTAACCCCAACAGGAGGCTAGACGCCTCAATTCCAAGTGGCCCAGAAGAGAGTTATCACCTGCTCCACGGAGACATCGCATGAGAGAATGAGCCATTTTCTAGGGCCAGAGAAAATGCAGAAGAAAATTTCAGCCGGTCCCGGAGAAGGAGGATTCAGTCTTATCATTTAGGTAGGTACATTAACATCCAAGTTTTTAGACATACCCAGATCTGTGGATTATACACATTTTAAGAAAGGATGAAACTGTATTAAATGTGTAATACTCAAGTCACATTGGACTTCTGCAATTACAAAAGTGTTCAACATGACTTGTATTCATCTTTTTTAATCTGTATATATTTATTACAATTTTATTACAGTTTTTTTCCTATCTTAAAATGTGTATACTATTTTTGGCACCCTTTATGTATGTGTATGTGTGTGCATTTATATATGTATATATATAAAATAAACTTGAGTTTATGGTCTTTATAATGTACAGAATGCTATATATATATTTTTTTTTATTCAGAACTCTACCAGTGGTGTTTTACTTGTTATTAGTATTTCCTAACACACACATTAGCATTTAAATGCACTGAAACAGGGTTTTCAAGTTAAAAACAGAAAGTCACCTTTTTTTCCTCACCGCTGCTCCTTGCAATTTTGAATTGTTCTTATTCATTCTCGGCTGAAGTATTAGGCAGGTCTGACATTTATTTCTTGTCACTCCCACTTATTAACAAGAATTCTCAATTTTTGGAAGTCAAAAACTTCTTTTCTGCTTAATATCTAAGCTTCCATTTCCCATCCAATTTAAAACTTTTCTCATCCTCTCCTTCTATTCTGGAACAATTGGGAACAGACAGCCAGATGATCATTTCTTCTCTTCCAGATTCCCCAGTGACCTTCTGTCAGCAGGATCTCTGACCTTAGACCTTCATAGAGACACACACCTTCCTGAAGACAGTGACACACACCTCCCCAGAAGGCCGCCACGTGGCAGCTCCTCTGTGAGTCCAAGTTCCCAGGTTGGTATTTTGATAGGATTCCTGTAAAAATCAGGTCCTCAAGCCCAGCTCCTTGGTAAGTGTTAACATCTGGCCTTTGAGAAGTATGTATGTTCACGCCACGTCCGTGGGTAGGGGTCTGGACCCTCTCTGGCCTTCTTTCTTCTTGTTCTGCCATCAGTGATAAGTTTTAAGACTTTTTACACCTGAGTCAGGGATAAACCCCTGTGTCTAGAGAAGGGCAGAGGACACACGTGCAGGTTTCCAGGAGCTTTTCCAAAGCTCTCCTCATTTGGGTTAAGGAGAAGTATTCTAGGCTGGGTGTGGTGGCTCACACGTCTAATCCCAGGTCTCTGAGAGGCTGACCCTAGTGGATCACCTGAGCTCAGGAGTTTGACATCAGCCCAAGCAAGGCAAAAACCCACCTATACTAAAAATAGAAAAACTAGCTAGGCATGATGGTGGGCACCTGTAGTTCCAGCTGCTTGGGGAGTCTGAGGCAGGAGGATGGCTTAGGCTGAGCCCAAGAGATTGAGGTTGCTGTGAGCTATGACACCATGATTTTCTACCTGGGGTGACAGAGTGAGACTCTGTCTCAAATAAAAAAAAAAGGAAGGAGGAGAAGAAATAGTCTACTTTCCTAATAATCTCTGTCCAGAGAAATTCACATGAAGAAATTTCCATTATGGAATTCTCAGTCATATTTCCACACCTGGACATGGATGATGGTCTAATAGCACAGAGTTTCAGGAAGCCCCTTTGGTAAGTAATTCATGGATGGCCTCAAACACTATTTTAGAATACGACAATACTTGGCCTCCACAAAACTCTGTTTCCATTCTGATGCTTTAACTAAAGCAATAAAAAACAAATGTTTATTAGGCTGTGCAGATGTGATATTTAAAGTTGCATAATTTAAAAGGCTCAAATGTATCAATAAGTAATTATCTACCAAGCTCTTGCGCAATGGAGGTTGTCTTTGTATTCTTCAAAATTCCTTCCTTCCTATAACAAATATGTATTCATTGCTGACTGTGTGGGAGCCACTGTACTGAGACCGGGACTTGTAGTGGCAGATGAACGTGAAGTCCTGTCCTCAGGGAATTTCCATTATGGTCATGGAGACATACATCAATAAATCAGTAGTTTCCTATTAGGTAAATACAATGATAAAACTCTGTAGTGTGGCTGACAGGAACAAGGACTATATTGAGTGTAGTTAGGAAGGAATAATGTGTTGATACTAAAAGCAGAAGATTTTAAAAGGTGACAGAGTGAGGTATGGGTGGACTAAGGAAAAAGCATTCCGGGCCTTGTGGAGAGGTCTTTATATTCTTGAGTTGTTCCACTCAAGGAAGAGCAATCTCCTTTTTCACATGATCCATTTCCTGAACGTGATTCTCATGTCTCTATCCGCAGCTGGAGGGCAAGACGACATTCTTCTTAGGGCCTTTTTTGATGAAGTTTTTGTAGAAACAGGTGGGATTTTTCCCTTCCCAACTCCCCAAGTCTAGAGAACTCCAAAGCAATAGAATACATGAAAAAAGGATATGGACTGTGGGCTCGGTAACATGCACCGAGTGTGGTGAGTTTGAACCCAGCCCACGCCAGCTAAACAACAATGACAACTGCAACCAAAAAATAGCTGTGCATTGTGGCGGGCACCTGTAGTCCCAGCTCCTTGGGAGACTGAGGCAAGAGAATCTCTTAAGCCGGAGAGTTGGAGGTTGCTGTGAACTGTGACAACACTGCACTCTACCAAGGGCAACATAGTGAGAGTCTGTCTTAAACAAAAAGAAGAATATAGATTATGCAAGTTACCTGACTTAAGATTGATGCAGGACAGGGCAGCCCTACAACTGCCGCCTTGGCCCTGGCGGTGCTGATGCTGTGGCGGATGGAGGAACCAGCTTGCCGGAAGGGCCGGACACCTGTGCGGAAGACACTGGTGCCTTGCTGTCTTCTTCCCGTGCTCTTCTGGCTAGTCCATTTCATGGATGGCACCTTGCTGTCTCCTTCTCGTGCACATCTGACTGGTCAATGTCATATCAGTTTCCAGCGCCTGGGTCTTCATTGGACAGCTGGCTGTAACTGATGAAGACCCATGCCCTAAGAAGTTCTGGCAAAACAACTCCCTGGGACATATACATCCCTGAGCAGAAAGCTCAGGGCAGACCTCCGCTGGGCCTCAGAGAGGGAACAGGAGAGTTTGTTCCCCTTCAACACAGACCTCGGCTGGACCTTGGAGAGGGAGCAGGAGAGTTTGTTTCCCTCCAGGGTCCTCTTTGCCTGGAGGTTTGGTTTTTCCTCTTGTAATTCTTCTTTCTTGTAAATAAATCCTGACTTACCACCACTCTTGTGGTCGGTCAATTCCTTCTTCGAATCACTGAGACCAAGAGCCTGAAATTCCGGTATCAAGAATATGGATTGTGCAAGTTCTCTGCAATTTTACTAGATAAATGCCTATCAAGTTATTCAGCTACAAATGACTATTCCTAACTTAGACATTAAACCATGATAAAATGGGATCATCTCTGATTATTAGGGGTTTTTTTTTTGTTTTTTTGAGACAGAGTCTCACTGTGTCACTCTGGGTAGAATGCCATGGTGTCAGCATAGCTCACAAGGACCTCAAACTCCTGGGCTTAAGCAATCCTCCTGCCTAGATCTCTTTAGTAGCTGGGACTACAGGCACCTGGCACCACGCCTGGCTAGTTTTTTATATTTAATAGAGACAGAGCCTTGCTCTTGCTCAGGCTGGTCTCAAACTCCTGATCTCAAGCAAGCCTCCCGTCTAGGCTTCCCAGAATGCTGAGATTACAGTCCTGAGCCACCATACACAACCTGATTATTTGCTCTTTAAATTCCTCTAGGTATGCTCATTCAATAAACATAACTTAAACTTCCCTCAATATTTTAATAAATCTAATTTTCATAGATAGCATCTTAGAATCTAAAATTTTTTTAAAGATAAAAAATAAAACTTTTGCCCTGCATGGCTCAGAGTCATTTCAGGGAGAATTAGGGTAACAAACAGCATATGATAGAGTTGCAAAAAAGCTATGCTAAAAGTATGTGGGTATCCATGGGTGTGGTGTGGTGGTCTTAAAGACGGATCCAAATTCTCTGGACTTCCTCCCATGAAGAGGTCAGGTCTCTGTCCACTCCTTTTGGATTTGGACAGGCTTGTGACTGCTTTTCCCTGTTGATTACAGAAGAAATGACACCATGTAACTTGGTAAGCCAGATTCTTGCAGTCACCCAGGTCCAAGAACCAAACCTAGAGAGGAAGGCACTTCCGATGACTCAAAGAAAAACATGAGTCACCTCCTGCCAGTCAAGACTTTCCTGGTGAGGCCCAGGATACATTCCCGCCACAAGTCTTCATTCCTGACCCGCAGAAAGTGTGAGCATAACAACGTGCTTGGCGAGTTATGCCACTAAATTTGGAATGGTTTGTTATGTTGTAACAGATAAATGAAATACCATAGTCATTCCATATTTCAGAATTCTCAGATGGGCTTTATTTTAAATATTCAGTAACTTTCACCCTTCAATATTCTTCAGATCAACAGATTTCGGCATAAAGTTTCCTTGTGGTCACAGTAGTCCCTTACACAGCTCATTCTGCCTTGGGACACTTGGGGGAGGCTTGACAGAGAGGGTAACATTTTTCAATATTATTGAAAAGTTGCCTGATCCATTTCATTTGTTCACAAAATAAACACCATTGTTCCAGGCCAATGCCCAGAACAATGGCATTTAATGCTTTGAAAAGTACCTCAAAATCATTCCTCATTTGCGTTTTGCTTGATCTTCAGTTTTGTCATCTGCTGGCACTTGGTGCAGATTCTGTGTCACTCTAGAGGTAATTTTGCAAGGCGAGCCAGTCCGCATTGTGACAGCAGATGATGGAAAAAAGGAAGGCTGCCTTCTTTTGTCCCTAAAAAGAACAAGAGGGAAGGGAAGCAGGAGACACTTACAAGGATTCTGGTGCCTTTTTGTCCATTATCACCGTCTGTGTCAGCTCCTCAATGAGGGGAACCATTTAGTCTTTGCATCTACAAAAAAAAAAAAGCCATTTTTTTCTTTTTGCTAACCTAATTTTTAAAAAATCATTTCATTGGGCCCAGAGGCTTATGCAATGGGAGTATCCAGAGTTTGGAGGGGAAAATAAAACCCATGAGTGAATCAAGTTATTTTTGTGTTCCTTAAGCTTTCATGAGGAAAAGCACTGAGGGTGGTGTAACATTATTATTATGACTGATTAGTCACTAACAGCAGGATTTCAGAAAGAAAAGGAGGGGGAAAGATACTTGTCATTATATACAAGCAGCTTACTGTCAGTCCTGGACAATAAAAGTTTGCGACAGAATACAATGAAGGCTACATTCAGGACTTACCATTGTATTGGCTCTCCACATTGATTTCATATTAATCTGTTTATTGTAAATACATATCACATGTCACTTTTCTTCTGAGTATTTCTTTCTTTCTTTCTTTCTTTCTTCTGAGTATTTCTTTCTTTTCCTTTAGCACCACCTCTCTCAGCACCAACTCCTAGCTATTTTGCTGTCTTTTCTGGCAAATTCAAATCCCACAAGGTATCTCCTTCCACAACATCACAACTAATTTTCTCCTTCTCATTAAAGGTCATAGTCTGTTTGAAAGAGCAAAAAGAACAGCGAGAAGCATATTGACATTGCGTAAATGAGAGCTGAACGTCAATGGGGTGCGCAGTTAATGAACAGAAGATCATTGCTTGGTGTCTAAACGCAGCGTTAAGGCTCGCCTGGAATTCATGAACAAGGTGACATGGCCAAGGAAATGCAGTACCAGGGAAGAGGCCTTTGCCCTGTTCTGTGGTGTTCCAACTTCCTCTCTCTATTTTTTCCCTATGTCATTCTTAGGACATAAATATTCCTTTGAAGTGGAAAAACGCCTTCTTCTCTCTGGCACAAAGCTCTACAGTACTGCGCTGAGTGTGCTGGTTTACATTACTCAGCACAATACCTGTAGAATCAAGTGGCATTTTGTCTCCTGCGAGAAACCACAGATGTAAAAGGGAAAGGTCGTTCTGAAGCTCATATTAGATATTAGGCTGATTGATTCAAAGAAAAATGTGCAAATATTAAATACAGATATAACTATATTTTATGACAGTGTTTTTTAACCTTCCTTATCTCATGGTACACTTGAACCTATCCACTTCCACAGCGCACTTGAATTATGTTGATTAAAAAAAAAGAGAGAGAGAGAAAAGAATATATTTACTATGCTTTGAACTTCTTTTGAAAATAATTTAATGGATGATTTTTTAAAATGTCCACGGAGCACCTGAGATCCTTTCCAGTTGAAAATCACTGCTGTGTAATTAAATTACTAATAAGAAAACAGAATGATAGACAATTAAGAGGAAACACATAAAAATGAATCACTGGGATATATTTTTACCTTATCTTAAAGAAAAAGTAATTCATTACACTTGTTAAAGATAGTTAAGGAAGACTAAATTCAGAAGGGGCTCCCACAAAGCGGGTGAGTGAGAGAGAACTCAGGAAAAGGAGGATTTATAGCAAAAGAGGTGGGTTGGAGGTCGGCGGGCGGAAATGACTAGCGGTACGCTCATTCTTTGTTCATGTGATCTAAGAGGAGTTTGCTGAAGACCTGCCTGGCTAACAAGATACAGAAGGTGGTCAGGCCAGGGCAGGGGGCGGAGGGCTAGTCCTGTAAATTGACTTAGTAAAATTCTTGCTAAAACTGGACTATTCAGAGACAAACACAGAAGCTTGAATATTGGACTGTAACTGAGAACAGTTCAGAGGAGCCAAACTAGAGTTTGGTGGAGGAGAAAGACTTTGGCATTTATATCAAGATATCTTTATTTGGATTTGTGCTTTGTAATTTTAGTTATGTTATGTTGGTATGGTAATGAGCACACATACGTGCTTTCCAGAAAAAGAGCATAAAATGTTATTTTAAATTTTAGGTTTTTAGTGTTCTGCTTTTCATTGGAATACAACTTCAGTGTTTACCAAAAGCTCACAGATTTGTGTTTGCAAAACAGCAACAGGGATTTTTAGAGTATGAAGTTGGTTATACTGTTTTCTGATTGTAAAGAGTAATTCTGTAGACAGAAATCTTAGCTCTAATACAAACTTTATCTTTTAATCCCTCATAAAATATATGTTCAGTAATATATCATTATCGGCACCATCAGAATAAACTAAAACAAATTTTGTTAGGTGAGAAATGAATCATTTCATGTTTGTTTTGTTTGTTTTTTTTTTAGACAGAGCCTCACTCTGTTGCCCTCAGTAGAGTGCCACAGTTTCATAGCTCACAGCAACTTCATTCTCTTGGGGCTCAAACAATCCTCCTGCCTCAGTCTCCTGCGTAGCTGGGACTACAGGCACCTGCCATCACGCCTGGCTAGTTTATTTATTTTTAGTAGAGATGAGGTCTTGCTCTTGCTCAGGCTGGTCTTGAACTCCTGAGCTCAAGGGATCTTCCTACCTCACCATCCCAGAGTGCTGGGATTGTGGGCATGAACCCAACCAGGTTTCATGTTTTAAATACCTGTAAATTGTGTGTTTAAATACATGTTTAGATAACCACTCACTAAAAATTAAAAAATACTATTTTTACAAAGATACTCATGTGTGTGGAGTACACATTGCAGAAAAAAGTGAATGTTTCAAAGGATAACAGAACAATTTTGTGATACGCTCTTTCAATGTTCATTTAATTTCTATGGATCATTCTTCTTATCTATAAAAATTAAGGTTTTAGGTAATCTGCCATTATCTCTATGGTGCTATTGTTTCAAGTCTATCACTTACATACATATTCTTTGTCTAACAATTAGAGACAATTTGTTTAGTATCTAAGAAGTTCAATCTTTTTATTAACAAATTAACAGATTACCTTTCAGAATTAGAGAGATAGAAGGAATATAAAAATATATGACATAACCTCTGTCTGAGAAAAAAAAATCAGAATTTATCTCAGGAGACAAATCTAACACACACGATAGGATTCAAGACAACATAAAATTAGAAGAAATGTATGTTATATAAGCTTAGAAAGCTCACAGGGAAAGAAATCAAGGAGCTGGACTAGTCAGGAAGCTTTAGGGAGGGAGCTTTCCCATCTGATAAGTCGGGATACGGGATGCTTCTGGTTACCCAGCCCATTCTAGGTGTGCCCCTAAACTTCTGTGAAGATACAACTACATTTGGAAACAGCATTAAGGAGCAAACAGTCCTATCCACTACTGTGCAAGAGACATGAACAGCACCTTCTCTGAGGAAGACAAATGGCTAAATAGCATATGAAAAAATGCACCTCATCCGTCATTATCAGAGAAATTCAAATCAAAACCACCTTGAGATATTACCTAACTCCAGTGAGAATGGCCCATATCACAAAGTTCCAAAGCTGCAGATGCTGGCGTGGATGTGGAGAGAAGGGAACACTTTTACACTGCTGGTGGGACTGCAAACTAACACAGCCTATTTAGAAAGAAGTATGGAGAACCCTCAAAGATCTCAAAATAGACTTTCCATTTGATCTCACAATCCCATTACTAGTCATCTACTCAAAAGAAAAAAACAATCATTTCATCATAAGGACATTTTCACTAGATTGTTTATCACAGCTCAATTTACGATTGCCAACATATGGAAACAACCTAAATGCCCATCAACTTAGGAATGGATTAACCAACAGTGGTTTATGTATACCATGGAATATTATTCAGCCATAAAAAATGTAGACTTCACACCTCTTTTTTTATTAACCTGAATGGAGTTGAAACACATTCCTCTTAGTAAAGTATCTCAAGAATGGAAAAACAAGTACCAAATGTCCTTAATACTAATATGAAGCCAGTAGATGAACTAATACATATCCACACAAGAAAAAGCTCAATTCTATTCAATTAGTGGGGAAGGATGAGGCGGGCCAGGGAAATCAAGGCACCTTCTCTGAGGAAGACAAATGGCTAAATAGCATATGAAAAATGACAGGGAGAGGAGGGGGCAGAGGGGGATTTGTGAGCTTCCACCTAATGGGCTTAATATAAGGGTATATGGCACACCTTCTGGGTGTGGGACACAACTATGGCAGGCACTATATAAAATACCAAAAAAAGCAAACATCATAACATAATTGTTTGTACCCTCATAGTAATCTAAAATTTAAATTAAATGAAGAAAAGAAATGGCAGTAAGGGAAATCATTCTTTCTGTTTTTCATTTTAAGCAATAAAAATTAAATAATTTCCTCTGAAAAATGTGATTTTACTTTGACATATTTGAAAATGGACAGTTCACAAATATAGAAGAGTCAGGAACAAATGAAACATTAACATGGTCAATTTTTGGTGGCATGAAGATCAAAGAGAATAACCTGAATCTTACTTGTTAGTTTTGTACACTCAAGTTCAGAAAGTTAGTTATCCTAGAGGAAGGGGGAAGGATGAAAAAAAAAATGCTGAGTCAAAGCCATGTCCACTGGTTGAGGAGTAATAACAGATTCTCTAGTAGAGTTTGAATTTTTAATATGACCCAGGAGTTCCACAACATGGCCCTTATAATTTTAATAGAAGAAACTTTAGATAGTAATTCATTATGTGATCATTGGGAGCAAAACCTAAAAATAGGGTGTTTAATTAATGCAATAAGAATAATTAACAATAATGGAAAAGGAGGTAACTGAGAACCTAGCAGGATGAAAGTGGATGGAAAACTACCAGAAAGGACCTTCTGCCACATTCAAGATTCATACAAATGGGATCCTACATGGGAAGACAGAAATTAAGGAAAACCAGGTAAATTAAATTGAAAAAAAATGATGGATCTATAGGGACTTGACAGATGAAATATATAACAGCTAGAAAGAGAACAAGAGAAATTTTCATGGGTGATTACCAAGTCACTTTCCAATGTTGGAAATACAGTAGACCCTGCATAGCTCAACACCTCCCTACACTGACCACCTCCTTAACTTGGCCTAATTGTCATAGACTGGACATGCACCACATGTGTGTATCAGCACAGGAGACCTAGTTCCTTCTGGTGACCACCTCTGTGTGTTGACCAATTTGTTACAGGCCCTCAGGTGGTCACCTTACTGCTGTTCTACTGTACATACAAGGTTAATAAATTACTTTTTAGTTGATTCCTGCATTCCAGCATGAAAATAGTGGAATATCCAAGAGAAATAGCAACCATGAAATAAAAATAGGAAATGGGTTATAAAACAAAGTGGAAAAAACACTAGTTACATTTCAAATGGAAGGAAAGCTAGATTTTAAAATAGTCGTTTACTCTGTGGCAGATGGTCAAAAGTGTCTGACACAATTTGAGCTTGCTATAGCAAGAAAGTTTAACCTATTCCGGGGTTCTTTCTTTGTGGGATAAGCCATTATATAGACTTTAAGAGTGGGGAAAAATGGTCATTTAATAAAATATAAATGCTATTTATCATTTACAGATGTGTCCTTAAAAAAAAAAGAAGAAGAAAGACATTTTTAAAGAGCTGGATACATTCAAGTAATCACTAGGATGTTATTAAATGTTCAGATTCTGGGCAGCACCTGTGGCTCAGTGGGTAGAACACCATCCCCATATACCTAGGGTGGTGGGTTCGAAACTGGCCCTGGCCAAACTGCAACAAAAAATAGCCGGGCATTGTGGTGGGTGCCTATAGACCCAGCTACTCGGGAGGCTGAGGCAAGAGAATAGCCTAAGCCCAAGAGCTGGAGGTTGCTGTGAGCTGTGATGCCATAGCACTCTATCGAGGGTGGTAAAGTAACACTCTGTCTCTAAAAAAAAAATAACAACAACAGAAAAATGTTAAGATTTTCTTTGATGCCTTTTCAGAAGGAAAAAGAAAAAAAACAAACAAGTTGTACTTAACTGTACACTTAATTGTACTTTGTCATTTTCTAACATTAATTCAGTAATAATAGTTGAGCAAATTTAACAGTCATGAGTAAATAAGAATCAGATTAAAATTGGAAAAGATAAATCTAGTGAACTATTTATGACTCTTCAGAGACTGTGAGGCATTAACAAATTTAGATAAATGAAGGGGGAAAGTGAACACACAAATTCAATAAATTATTTAACTGGTAGTATAATTGAAACATGAATATTTTGCCTCAAGAATAAATTTTTATTCTACAAGAAAAGCATGTGAAGAAAAAAGAAAAAAGAATTGAGCAAACCTCTAATATAAATAGAAAACATACTTCTGAATTAATAAAATGGGAGTTTTGTTTGTTCTGCTTTTGCTTTGCAGACTTGATAAAATACAATGGAAGAAACGACTGGTTTCCAGGTATTCACTGTGCCTGGCAACCTAGATGCACTTGAACCATCATTGGAAGTGAGTAGTTAATGTCAATGTTCTTATTAATTCATTCACAAGAAAAGACAGAAAAGCAAAATATCAAAGGAGCACTGGGAAAGGCTTTCTTAATAGTGCAGACCCTCTGGGCAAAAGAGACTCAGAAGCGTACTTCAGTCTAAAGACCATTAGATTGTAACTTTATTAACTTACAATATGGAACATGGC
>CAUYRH010086103.1:0-22476 GCA_963574655.1 Perodicticus potto
GTTGATGGGCACTTGGGCTTCTTTCCATGACTTAGCAATTATGAACTGGGCTGCAATGAACATTCTGGTACAGATGTCTTTGTTATAATGTGATTTTTGGTCTTCAGGGTATATACCAAGTAAAGGAATTATAGGATCGAATGGCAGGTCAATTTTTAGATCTCTGAGTATTCTCCAAACATCCTTCCAAAAGGAACGTATCAGTCACATTCTTTGACCATTCAATGTCAGTCTAACCTCAGTATGTTCACCTGGTCTATTATGCCCTGCCTATATTCCAGGGGAGAGAACTAAGGCTGCAGAGGAAAATTGGGTATTCCCCAAAGTCACACAGGTCTGCTGGCAACAGATAAAGCCCAAATTTCATTATTGTGTTTCTGATCCAGCATATGTTCTACTTTGCCACAACCCCCACCACCATCCACTTGTTTATTTCTCACCTGATTTCAGGAATATTCTGAAATAGCACCCTAGTCTCATAAGCTGTATGAAGGCTGGAATGGGAAAGTGGTGTTAAGCACCTAAAGCTACGTTTGGAATATAGAAAACGGTTAACAAACACTCCCTTCAGCAAGGATCCCCCTAATCTCTCCCATAGGGAGTGTTCCAGCTGAAGTCTTTGCACAGCCCTGAGAGAACGTCCTATTTGGAAGCGAGGGTGGAGCTGGAGGAGGCAAGAGGCTGGGATGTGGAAGAGTGAGAAGTGCAACGGTGAGGAAGTTAATAAAAACTTTGCAGGGATCAGCTCTGTCCCTGATGATAGAGTCAATAGATTCTTCTTACGGAGGATAATCAGCTCCCAAAATCCCCTTAAGGAACAGATGGGATGTAGGAGTTGAGAACTCTATTCAGGGAGTGCAGCAATCACATTAGATACTATGGTTTTAGCCAACTCACCCAACTGGCTTGTGACTCAGGTCTCTCCATCTGCTAATGTGCTAAAATAATAGGCCTCTCCCTCCCTGCACTGCCGTGCCTCACAGACCTGCTCTCAGGGACACTCTGCAAAGCCCCTGAGATAGCTTGCATGGATTCAAAACTACTCGAGGTACAAGGAACCCACTTGCAAAGCCCTATGGTTAAAGAGAAATTAATGTTAACCTTTGTACCCCCTGAGTTTCTGCAGCCCTTTCTAAACGTAAACATTATTTTCAAAGGAACAGTTGATCCGGAAGCTATTTATATGGATCAGTATGTTTTGCTGTGCATCATTTCAATTAAGATACCAGTTCAGGCTGAAACACCCTTTGATATTTTGATCAAAACCAAAAGGAAGCAACACAATGAACCTTGCCTCTCTGCAGTCAGTTACATAAGATCTATCAAAAGTGAATTCACTGCCAGCTTGATTGAATGTGCCACAACCCCCAGCATTACTAATTAGAGCTGTATCTTTAGGATATGCATCGTTTAAAGAACCGAAATAATCGTCCTCCACAAGCAAAGACACATGCTTCACATTCTCTCTCAAGGCTTCCTTAAAATGATGCCAACTCTGAACAACACAATTTTTCATTCTAAATTTTAAAACGTGTGAAAATTATCTCACTCTGTGAGTGGCTTTGGAAAGTTTATGTAAGTTACAAATCGAGGGTGGTATTTTTATTTCTTTTTTCTTTAGAAATGACACTTTTTGATGGTTCATTTAAAATGACTGTTGCTTCAAGATGTTTTCCCCTAATGTGAGAGAACTGAAAAATCTTAAATTTAGCTTTAAAGAGCCTTACGTGTTCTTTGAGATTCAAAGTTAGAAGTTTGAATAAAGTAGTTTTTATTTGATTCAACTGCACTTAACTTACAGGAAACTGTGCTTTCATGCTAATAACGAGTTTTGTCCATATAATATCCCAAAAGTTAACAACATATTCAGCAAGATGAGTAAAAATAATTGAACCTGCAATTTGACGGGTATGAAGCAAACAAGTTAATTAGCTCAATTTCTCACTTTTAAAGCAGTTATAGCTGTTCGGAGGAGGGGATGGTGGAATTCTGAGTTGAGAAAAGAGAGAAAGCTGATGACACACTCAAAATGTACAAATGGAGCTGGAAGTGACATGCCCACCCAGGACCTCAGGACAGGGTGACATTCCTCCTTTTAGGAATGGGAGAGTGTTGGTTGAACGATGAGTAGGGAGAAAGTACTTCCTATGATCTACTGTGATCCAGCTGTGATGTGAGTTGGAAATGAGAAATTGAATAAACACCCTTGCTGGGCCAATTCAGCTATATCCTGTGCGTCCCCTGAGTTACTGTGTGGGTGAAACCAGACAGCTGCTGGCCTCATGTAGACGTGGCCAGAGCCGCGAAGACAGCCTCAGGTCTCTAATCCGACTCTAACTTTACGGAGTGACTCGGAGAGGGTTTCTGTAGCAGGTGAGCCCCTCGTGGGGTCTAGTCCTCCAAAGCCCCTTGGAGACACAGCCCTGCACGGTACCTTTACTCACTCCAACGTTCATCACCGGGCTTTGTATCGCTTTATCATTCCATTTGACTGTTTCATCTGTGAGCTGCAAAGATGTCACCTCCCATAAATTTACCTCGACAAAGTACTTGAAAAAGTGGTACCATTGTCGCCTTGGTAATGGCTTTTAGAAGCCATAAGTCAAAAACCCTTGAAACGATGACACCATTGTAATAAGCCATATTTGTAACAACACGCATAACTGAGATCACTTCAAATTACCACGAACAGCCCTAAAAATCCACCGTGATTGAAAAGCTCCTTCCCCGAAAAGTCAATGTTATCTCTGTCCTTGTCTAACTTGATTTGCTGGTTTAGCAAGAGATTAATGACAGTTGAGTCCAGAGGCACACAAAGCCGGGTAATTATATACAAATGCTCAAGTATATATACACACACACACACGCCCTCTCTAGATGTGTAGGCAGATAGAGATGTATAAAATCTTCTAACCTTTTCATATTCTAACAAGCTAAGACAAGCTGTTTGTCACAGACAGACTAGGCAGGAATGTGGCATCACCCGTCATAACTGCGGAGAAGGAGGGGGCGGGGATTCTGTACTCATCCATAGCGTTATCTAAACACTTAATAAGACTCCAAGAAGATCTGTGATTTGAGCCTCATACGTAGTTAATTTTAGGAGAAAAAGAATCACCCTGTCTACTTGTTATGGCATAATGTAGCAAATGTAGCAGAAATAATCACTTGGCAAAATGAAAATTTCCCTTTTAGTTGACTTGTTGCTGTATTAGGCAGACCCACCCATAGAAGTAGGACTGTGGCTTTGATCCAAATTATGGTCAGTGGTGTTTCCATTAAAAAAAAAAAAAAAACTACAGTAAGAGCAGATTGCGAATTGGCCAACAAAAAAAAAAAAGAAAAAAACTTCATGGATATGTCAATCAAATCCAATCATATATTCCGTCTTTAATTTTTAGTCACTGTCCTGGGGAAATGGTGAAATTGTAAGCTTTTCTATAGATTGTGTGAAGAAGGGGAAGCATGGAGGGGAGGGCAACCACACTCGTACACAAATGGAGATTCTAATCTCAGATCTGTTGCTCATTAGCTGGGACCTGAAGCGTCTTTTCCCCCAAATAATCACGAAGAACTCTGCTGGATGCAGGGACACACAGGCCAGAGAGAGAACATGAATCGTTCTGATTAACAGAGACAAATCTCTGAAGAAACAGGTGACTTACTCTTTCTGGGCGTGGGGTGCGAAGATCAACAGATACTCCCAGGAGGAAAGTGGAAGTCACACCCTCTTCCTCCAGGCCTCCACAACATCTTTGCAATAATGGGTTCGTACTGGACACTCTGCTTTCTGGTGATAGTGTGATGTTCAGAGCTCAGGTCCATGTGCTCTGATTTGGGGCCAACACGTCTGACCAGTCTGAAAGTATTTGCAGAACCAGAGCCTCCTGTCAGGCCCTACTGACTTAGCTAAGGTGACTGGTCACTTCGTCCCCGTGAAAAGCCTAGTTCTCTGCAAATAAAACGATGACCTGTTGTGTAGAAAGGTCACGGTGAAGTCTGAATTGTGGCTGGACATTTCAGGCCACAGTCAGATGAGTGCAATTGTTTCCATCCTCGAGTTAGCACAAAGTGACCGATTTCAAAATGAAAAAGTAAAACTACCATGAGAAGGAAAGCAGTCCAAGGAGACCGACAGCAGGTAACCACGCAAGGTCTCGGCACAGAAAGGGGACGTTCAGAGCTAGACACTCTTCACTCAGTCACTTCTAAAAGCAGGGTTCCCCCCCGACCCCCGGTATTTTCTTCCCCACAGATCATGAAACAAATGTCAAGTGGAATTACAGAGGGAGGTTCTCTCCCTTGATACTGACATCTAGGGTGGGCCGTGTGGGCAAATGGAATATCACTGTTCCTCGACAACATTAGGCTCAGAAAATATCAGATAGCAGAGTGAGTTTAAAATGGGTATTTACATATAATATCCATGCATATTTACATTTAATATCATATTGGATTTAATTTTATTACTTTCCGGAAGGCAATTGGGAGAAAAATAAACAGAGTGGAATGTTATCTCATTGGCATGCAGAATCAATATGATAATCACATGGCTGATATAAACTCATAAGAAAACGCTTCTGACATTTCATCGGCGCTTCTTAATTTAGTATTTACAATGTCTGTGTGAAATGATATAGTAGTTTTATTCTTTAATTACGGAGATGGCACAATGTAACAGATTCCTGACTTTTCTCTTTAATTACTATTAGCTTGCTCTCAAACTGTTGAATGCAAACACGTTTAAGTTGGTCCCCTGTTAGATTTTGCCATGGCTTGTGTTTAAAATAACTTCTAATCCTTGCTGGAAAATGCTCTGAAAGAAAAAAGGCTTTTCCTCTCCAATATGTGGACTTTTATTATGAGCGATAATGGAACACAGGAGTATGATTATGGTGAGATGATCACAGGGCAAAATAAAAATGATGCATCGGGGTACTTTAACCTCCCCCCAGTTATTATGCATCTCGTCAATGTCCCTTAGATATATTGCTCCTTCCTGTAAGGTGATAAGCGCTTTTGGAAAGAAGGGCTGAATTGTTTTTTTTTATTATGCTCAATATCTGTAATTTTTAAATGGCATTATTTGGACTAGCGAGTGAATAATACAGGGTAAGGCAGAATGGGCACAAACAGATGCTTTGGCCATCTCCCCAGCTAGCAGAGAATTCATGAGAGTGAGCCGTCACCAAAGTCATGTTTGTGGAAAGAGCACTGGGCCTGTGTTTCTAAAGTCACTTGGATTGGAGGGTCTGGGTTAATGAATCTCTGAGTTCGATTAGGTTTACCAGATGTCTCCTCCCTCCCCCATTTTCTCTTTGGTGATTTTAATAATTTCTGTTATGGTCTTGGATTTAACATCAATTAGATGTCTGTTAGCATTCCTGCTCTGCCAGAAAGGTAGAGGAATACCCCCACCTACCCATTTTTCTGTTTCCTTCCAAATAAGGGATCTTCCCAACCCCTGGGACACAGGCCCCCACTGTGAAGTAAGCCAGCAATTTCCATAGACAGTTTCTCCACAGTTGTTTTTCTGACTTCAAAGGTAGATTTGCCTCATGGCAAATGGCTCCATTTAAACAAAACAAAAGTTGTAAAACTCCACGTCTCTCCAGCCTGATCATGAGTGATTAACATTCCCTGCAACTCCACAGAGGCTGCCTTGCGGAACTCAGCAAGGGAGAATTGATTGAGTCACTTATTCATGAAAAAAAATGAACAAGGTGCCAGCCCTGTGGACAGGGAGAGAGATGAGTCCAGCCTTATCTGCATGTCATTGCCCTTGCCTGTTGCTATCACGCTATTAAGATAAAACAGGTTGCCCAGGTTTTTAAGCCACTGATTAGAAGCTGGATAGCGAATTCAGAATTTTCTCTCTGCAAGTATTGGTCAGAGCCCAGACAAAGGTAAACTGTTAAATAAAAATAACCTACTCTTTAGCAAACAGACATATGGAGTGGACCAGAGCGCTTAATGTAGCAAGACGGAGCTTGTTCATGCATGGTTCTTTCACCATAAAATAATGAGTGGTGATAAAGGGATGGGAATTCATGAAGTGAGCTCTGAAGAACTCGATGGTATCAATGAGTGCAGATTAATAAAGACAGCCTGGCTCCTGGCTGCCTGGCCCTGGGAGCCGTCTTCTCATCAATAAACGAGGTGTACTGAGCTCTAGTTCCTGATTTATGACTGTGTGACCTATTCAGTATTCTCTGCTTTAATTTATAAAACCATGGAGTAGCGACACAAAATATGTCATCCAATTGTCGGGAAGATAAGAGATATAAAAGTACAGTCCGTTTTCATTATTTGTGGAGTCCATAATTATCAGTTCACCTGCTCTTTAAAATGTATTTGTAACCCCCCGCCCAAGTCAATGCTTGTGGCTCTTTCGCTGTCATTCTTGAACATGCACAAAGCAGTGAAAAAACTGAGTCATCTGATGCTCTCCTTCCCGGCTGAGGTCCAGGAGGCTGCACCAGGCCTTCCTGCTCCCGCTCTCAGACACACAAACACCTGTCCTCTTCCTGGGCTGTCTGGTTCCACGTTTTCCACTTGCTTGTGCTTTTTGTTGGTGATCTTGCTGTTAAAAATGGCTCCCAAGAGCAGTGTTGAAGGAAGCCTAATATTCTTAAGGGCAAGAAATCTACACTATTCCTTACTGAGAAAACTCATGTCTTCCACTAGCTGTCTTTAAGCATCTGTCATGGTGTGGCTGACTGTAAGTTCAATGGTAACGATCAACAATATATAGTAAATGATAGGTATTCAAACAGAAACACATAGAATCAGGTTACGCACCAATCAGTTGATGAAAATGTGACCAGAGGCTGAAGGCCCCTAATCCTGTATTTCCCCTAGGAGCCATGGTTCAGCATCCAGTGTATGTGGTCACTTATATAGAACGTAGCTATTGTAAATCATCTCCATGGACTATGTTCTGGAAAGTGAAAAGCACAGCATAGACTCAAAGGTTTCATTCCAGTTTGTGTTAGTTTTGTGTTTTCACTACATAAAATTTGACAAAGCAAATTCAGAACCTTTAGCTTGGAGGAAGTGGGGCGAATCCATGGAAATAACTTTCTTTCTGGGCACTTCTCGGTATAGAGGATAAAGGGGGCCAGTTGACAAAGGTTGCTTCCAGGTGCCAGGTGCCATAAAAAATGTTCATTAAATATTTGTTGCTAGCAGCGCCTATGGCTCAACAGAGTAGGGCGCTGGCTCCATATGCCAGAGGTGGTGGGTTCAAGCCCAGTTCTAGCCAAAAACTGCCAAAAAAAAAAATAATAAAATAAAAATAAATAAATAAATAAATATTTGTTGCATGGGCAGCGCCTGTGGCTAAAAGGGGTAGGGCGCTGGCCCCATATGCTAGAGATGGCGGGTTCATACCCAGCCCTGGCCAAAAATAAATAAATAAAATCTTTTAAAATATATATATATGTATTTGTTGCATGAATTAATGAGATTCTATAAAGACCTCACACGAGAAATCCTGCGATGAGGATCATGTCCTGCAGCTGACCCCCACCCTGCCCCCCACCCCACCCCCACATTTTAGGCAGAAAGGACTGTTGCATCCAATGAGGACAAACACCACTTCTTCTTCTCCAGAGTTCTCTCTCCAAACTGGAAACACGCCTGGCTTGGTCAGTAGCAACTCACATACGTCACGTGGTGTCTCAGATCACTGGCATGTGTATCCTCTGAAAGAACGAGGGTTTGGGTGAGGACTTTGGGAGCGTGGGTTTGCAGAAGGGGGCTGAGAGAAATTCAGGTTTGTGCGGAATGGCAAAACGTGGTCATAGCTAACGTTTGAGGACTCACTCGGGGCTAGGAGCTCTTCTAGCTGCCACGTCATATGTGACCGTGTTCTTCCGAGGAAGAGACTGTTAGGCCTGTTTCAATGAAAAGTGAGATGGGCCCAGAGAGGTTAAGTAACTTGCGGCAGCCCGCACGGCTGGGAAGTGCTAACCAGGGCTTTGAATGCAGGCCACCTAACTGCGGGGTCCTGGCTTCAGCCTCGAGACGCAGCAGCCCCCAAGTTACCTCTTAGGGAACACGGACAAGCCTGAGACTCCGCAGTGCTTTGGGCTCTGGAAAGAGAGAAGATGGGGAGAAGGGGTCAGAAAAGGGGGCCAAGGAGTGCTGAAGCACAGAGCTTTGCTGGGACTAAGCACGCACAGAAGCGGAGGTCAGGACCATCGCTGGACAAGGGTGCTCACCTAATGTGCACTAATATCCCCATTCCATAATGCCCCATTGCTGTCCTAATTGGTACTACATTTCTGCCCTGGAACCAGAAAGCACCAGCCTCAGAAAGAGCCCTGGAGATAACTCTCGACTTCTTCCCTTCCCCGGGTGCTTCCCTAAATCAAGGCAATCTTGAACTCTTATCCACTCAGCTGCCTTGATACTCCTTGACCGTGAATAGCTCTGTCAGCCCTCTGGGCTGTGACCTTCATTTAGCCCACAATCAGCTCATGCCTGGATTGCTGCCACACGCCACTTTTTGGTTTCTAAGCCTGCCTCTTTCCAATCCATTATCTATAATCCAGCTTGAAGGTTCTTTTCAAAGCCTAAATTTAATGCTGTCACTCCCCTGCTTAAAACCGGTTGACAGCTGCCGAATGCCCTAGGAGTGAACCCATTTCCAGGTGTATAACGATCTGGCTCCTTCCTCCTACCCAGCCTCTCCCGCTGCTACCTCTGTCACTTTATCTCAACATCCCATGCCTTTCCTCGAAAAAGACCTGCTCCTGTCGTCCTCGGGGCCTTTGCACTTGATGCCCCCTCTGCTTGAAACTTTTCTGATGAAACCTCACTTGTCATTAGCACATCAGCAGCACCGTGTCATGAAGGAGGCCAACCCCTAGGACTGTGTTCGGTTGATGGCACCACCCACCTGTGGAGTAGCCCGTCCAGTCCCCATGGTGGCGTTTGTCATAGAGCACGAAGCAGTGTCTCGCTTGGCTCTTTTCCTCATGGGACTTTGAGGTCCTTAAGAAAGGAACTGTGCCTTTCCTCTCAGGGATCCCCAAGGCCCTGGAGTAAATAGTATTTCAGAGAACGTCTATCCAAGTGCTTTGCTACTGACACGCCACAGGGGAAAACCACTTGGACCTTGGGTCTCAGATTCCAGTGTGGAGAAATACAGTGGAACCTCCTAGCTGACCCCTCCTTACGTTGACCTAGTTTTCGCAGACCGGACGTGCACCCCATGTGCGTATCAGCATAGTAGAGTAGGCATCGTCCCTTCTATTGACCACCTCCGTGTGTTGACCAGCCTGTTACTGTCCCTTGGGGGGTCAACTCTTGGAGGTTCTACCGTAGCACACGTGAATCTTCACGGAGGAGTTCACACAGTGCTACTCGCTGGGCTAATAGGACTGTTTCGTTTCTGAAGATTGACGAGAAGGTCTTTGGGGATTGCACGCCTCTTCGGTCCCTCTCAGGTTCCCCCATGCCTTGTGGTCTCCTCGCCTGGCCACTGCTTGTCCTGCAATCCATCAGACTTTGTGACCACTGATTAACTGGGTGGTTGCATGGTGACGGGAAGTTAACGAGGCAGAAATATTGTATTATCGATACCTAAACCATTAGTGCCAGATTCTTACCATGGAAGAACTGTCTTTGTTTGGGGAAACCTCTTTAGACAAGTTTGGGATGGAAGTTGAGAACCCAGGGGCTCAGGAAGCATCTGGTAGGAGGTTCTGGGGAAAAGGACAGAATTGCTTTCTAGGGAAAGAAAGGGTTTGGGGTTTGTTGGTAATGACAGGGATGAAGAATAGAATTAAAGACGAGACAAAGAGAAGAAGGGAGAGAGGAAAACACAGTCGGGCCAGGCGGCCAGTATCAGGCCCACAAGTCAAACATAGATCACCACCTGTTTTTGAAAATAAGATTTTACTAGAATATGGCCGCACTCATTTGTTTAAACATCGTCTTATAGCTGCTTTCAAAATACAAGAGCAGAGTTTGGTAGGTTTACCAGAAACCACACAGGCCTCAAAGTCTAAAGTGGTTACCATCTGCCCGTGTACAGAGGAATTTTGCTGACCCCTGACCTGGGGACAGGGCCAGCGGGCTGCACCCTTCCCTAGTTAGACTGGCTCAACTGACTGCTCAGATCCAAAAGGCCTCATGCGCACATGAACGGGCTGTATAGCTGGCATAGCCTCCCCTGGTCTTTGGGGAGATCTCATTTGTCTGTGAAACATTTTTTGTTTGTTTTTGAGAGACCATGTTCAATGGTGCGTTTGGGAAAGAGCTGAGTTTCACATCCAGGATGAAGCAGTGTAACAGAAGCCCAGGTTCACAGAAATAAAATGTCACGCAGCCACAAGAGCCTCAGGACACCCAGAAATCCCTGGGAGGCATCGATTAGGCTTGAGAATACGGGGAGGGGTGCTGGACCAAGTTTATTGCCTTTTCTGAAGGATACACATGGAAATCACCCAGCACAGTGCCAGGCCCACAGGGCATTCAGGCCACAGGAATTGCTGTTATAACCCCTTCTCACGCTCCGTGTGATAGTAGAGAAAACAGGTGCAGAGACAAAAAGCACTGTGCCAAGAATATGAAGGCGCTCACAAGCAAATCTACGAGAAATATATTTATTCAGAGAAACCAAAATCAAATAGAAAAAGAGAGGATGGAAGATGCTTGCCATGGGAGTTAAGGGGCTTCTGCCATTGAACCTTAAGTTTATTCTAAGTGTCTTTATGCCGGGTATAATGAACCATAAGGTGTATTACTGAGGTGTCTGTACTGGGGGCGAGAAAGCAAAGGGAATCTTTGCAGAAAGGGACATTTCCTCTGCTCTAAATTCTAAAAGCATTTTTTCACATTGGGCCTTGAGAATATTTGAAGTGGAAAAATAAAACACAAAGTGATTCACAGGCTGCCTACATTGTAAAGCCTGTTGTCAGGGGGGGGGAGGGGTCCACTCCTGGACCCTGCCCTCCCCCTATGGACAGTCACTAGGACTGAGGCCCTGGTACCCCCTGAAAACACCGCAGGTGACTCTGAGGCCGGGCTGCGCTGAGTACCACCAGGGCGGTGAATTCATTGTTGTAGGTCGTTGTAGAGGAAGATCTCAAATGATATTTAATAAAACGTTCACTTAAAGCAGATTCCTACATACAGCCCTTCAACTGAATCCAAACTTCACAGAACAAATCCCTTTGTTGAAAGGATTTGTTCTATAAAATGTGGATTTGGTCAAAAGGCTGCACTCCAAGGTCTAGTAGGCCACATGTGGCCCCAAGGCCCCGGGTTCCCACCCCTGGAAGATTTTCAACACCTCCGTGAAGGATTCATCACCTGAAAGGGTGGGAGACTTTTTGGAAGGTTATCATCATAGATTAGGGAAAGAACTGAACCTTTTAATGCTGAGTGGAAATGAGCAAGACAGCGAAGTACAGGTGGGTGTATGTGGGTTGGGGGCCTCTTTAAGGCCAAGGCCATAAGCAGCCTTGCTTTAAACCAGACAGTGGGATGAAAAGCTTTCAGCCACGCAAGCCAGTGGAATTAGCTCCCCTGAAGAACAATACAGCTGTCTCTACCAGAATTTGAAACCTGTCTGCATAAAGTACAGCTGAGGCTCCTCTCAATCTCCTGAGGGCAGCAAATGTGGGCACTCTGTGTAATAAACACACATTAGAAAAGAGCTCCATATTTTACTTAAAAGGGCAGTTTGCAAGTTGATTGCAGCGTAATCATTTAATTTACTCAGAGCTATCTCTCCTAATATGATATTCTGATTCTGCAGAGATGCTAATCTCAGCAGTGGGAATTATGTCATGCTGGCAGTATTTTCATGGCAGAAAGCCTCTATCCCTGGGGCGGAGTGGACTGTCACTCCATTTTTTTTCAGGCCACCGCAGTCACCCAAAGCCACCGCCACAAGAGCTGCATTCAGAAACAGCATGTCAGCCAGCACCAGTAGCTTCCAGTGCTAGGGGGAAGGAGCTGGGAAGGCATTCCTGAGCCTACGGGTTAAGAAGCAGGAGGAACCTCCACAGTCAAGACAAGGTGACAGGGAAGACACCCTGAATTAATGACAACAATGAAGACAAAAAAGCTGACATTCGATGAGCATTGAGATGGCCTGTTCACCCTCCAAAGAGCCTCCCGTCATTTTTTTCTCACTTAATTCTCACCACACGTCCACGGGGTAGGGCCTGTTATTGTCAATTTACTGATCGGCCAGTTGAGATGCAAAGGTTAAGTGAACTGCCCAGTGTCAGCCAGTGAGCTGGATTGGTGAGCCTGGCTCAGACCTGGGGACTGAGGTGCTTAACCCCACCCCAAGGAAGGCGGAGAGCCTGGCTGACAAAACTCTGATGAAACAGGATTTAGCAAGTCTTTCTGGACTGACTCCCACGCTGTGGTCTCTGCTTTTCCATCGCTTGTGTATCCTATTCATTTATTTGTTTGTTTTTTTTCTTTGTGGCTTAGAATGAAAAGAAACAGCATCCATGGAAAGAAACAGGCAGTGTGTACTGGGAAGAATATTCCCCAGGGTGAGAAGTTGATCCCCGCCTCTGTGGCCCGGGATTCATTTTTATCGTCTCCTCTGTGTCAGTGACAGTTGACATGGATCAGCGCTGAGCTTGTGTACAAATTTCGACAATCCACACCAGAAATCTGCTCTGGATCAATTTTTACGACCCCCAGCCAGCAGAACCTTTCAGTATCTTTAGCCTTTCACCTTCATTTGGGAACATGTGAGTCCCATCCACAAGTCACAATCACGCGCCTGTCCAGTGTCCTCGAGTCACTTTAAAAAGTCAGTCTGTGTGTCCGCAATCAAAATGTTTTTGGCTTTGGGTACAATCGGAAAATCTCCTTAATCAAGTCGCATCACATTTGGCTGCTTTGGTCGGTGATACATAATGAATTGTAAAAATGACCCAAATGAATGTGGTACAATGTTTTCAGCATGGAATCCAAGTGCAAGTGTCGTTATATATGTTGATCACGGAAAACCCTGGAGAGGTGACACCATCTCAAAAGCCAACAGATCTAGAAATCTCTAAAAAGCAACATATAGTCATATGTTTTCCTGCAGTTTGACAAATTCAGACAATCATCCATTTCAGCATTGCGCTGCTGAAATAACTCATGGATAATCATCTCCGTCTAGAGAACAAGGGGACAAAAGGCAGATGGGAAGAAATGTCCTGGGGCTGCCACTTTTGTTGTTAATAAGATGTTACAGGTATCTTCTCTGTTCATTCACCAGCAGCATCCTTGCCAAGTCCAAGCGGCCAGAAGCATTTCTTCACATTTACCAAAAAAAAAAAAAAAAAAAACTAAAAATGTTGGTCTTCCCACTGCCCTTTTGTGACAACTTTTTCTTTTAAAATTTTCCCTGACTCCTTAGCAGTTTAATCAGATAGCAACTAAGTAAAAAAGTAGGGAAGGTGAGAGGTTTTCCCTAACCTTGTAAATGTAGTATTAACAGACTAGCTAAATTAAAGAGTTCCTTATTTGGCCTTTAATCCACTTGCTCCATTACGTGAAGGCAATTCTAACTATGGAAATGTGGCAATACTAACTACAAGAACAGTAGCAAGGACATTCACTGCCCTTGTCCCGTGGCCAGCTGCCATTCTGTATGAATGCCTCTGATGCGCATAGCAACCTTTTATAAGGTAGTTCAGTGGGTGCTCGTATGAATCCCATTTTACACAGGAGGCCCCGCCGTGAATCTCGGGAGCACAGTAATAATGCCTCACATTTTCACAGAACAAAAAGTATCGTGCTTTGCTGGATCAGCTGGGAATGCAGTGAAGTTTCAAAACTTCAAATCTTGAAGCTCTGAACAGCAAGGTTTTCCCCATAATGAAATAGCCTCAGGGCCGAAGTGAAAACTCCTTACTTGGTCATTTATAACTCAGGCTGAGTGTAGAAAGCATCCTTGTAGGAAGAGACTCCTAGAGCTTGTCTTTCCTGGTGGTTGTTTCCTCCCTCAATCCTCAGGCCTTGCTCCCCATTCTGATTCCTTCTCCACCCGTCATTGGAGAGGTGTGAAAGGTGCGCACACACAGCACCATCCCAAGCCCCAGAGGCGCGGGGGTGATCTGACAGTGAGGGTCTCTCTAAGCCAGGACGAGCTCTTCATTCTCCTCGGTTCATTTCTTTGAAAGCTCTGGTCAGCACATCTATTTCATGTGATGATTTTTTTTTTCTTTTTCTAAAAATACCGAGTTGGCTGCAGACAAGAGTCAAACTTCACACAGCTCAGTATTGTATGGTAACGCTACATGCAGCCAGTTTCACCTGCTGCAGCCTTACAAGGCGAGAGATTCTGCTTTCATCCAGAAAGAGAAAAACATTTCGGGTTGTGCTCCCTACCTGATCCAAAAAAAAAGTTAATGTAGACTTTTCTCCACCTTGAATTGATTATACTTTCATTTAGCCGGTACTGTGTGCACCTACTCCCAGTGGTGAAGCGTGCTCGTTGCTTTATGGATTTATGATACACGGCAGACTTGGAGTTTCAGAGTCATAGTTCTCTGAACAACTCAGCATTGCACTAGGGTCTTCATTCGAAAGGAAAGGGTTATTTTCAAGTCAAGACCTCCTCATACACTCATGTCAGAAGAAATTTCTATTAGCGATAGATGTAGAATAAATGAGATCAGGCTGATCGAAGGTGGTAGGTCTCCCGAACCTCAATGAGTTTCATATGCCGTTAACAGCATATAAATTTCCTAAACGTGATCAACAGTTTCACGCATGTACGACCCTTATCAGCTACTCGACAAAGCTGTCAAATGAGAAAGAAAAAAAAACAATTACAAATAAACAGATCTTGAATTTCTTCTCCTAGGGGTTAGTCTTTTGGCTATAGATTTTTATTCCCTCTCTATATTTTTTTTCCTCATTTGAGAACTTGGTATTTAATGCTTTTAAGGGTTCCTATATTATTGAGTTGAAACAGAATAATTCTGCAGCTGGCTAGCTCCGATTACAGGCAGCAGTATATTTTCTATTTGGTATACTTCATTGACAGCTTATTGAAATGTGCTTTCTTCTGTATATTAATTTTGGAGTCCTCCAATCCTGAAAATCAATTCTTAATCACGTGTTTACAATAGAATATTAAGATGCTGAGTACTTTTTTATTAGCACTACTGACGGTATAGCAAATGTTACAGGGCTCAAAGGGCTTCTTCCCTCCCCGACCCTTGCATTTCTTAAGCCTTAGCACCAGGCAGGCCATGGGGCTTTCTGAAATAAGAATATGTTGTTGGAGAGTCCCTGTAATTCCAAACTCCAGGTCTCTGGCACTTAAGACACAGCTGAGTGGCTTTTGTAACTGAATAAGGAATTTGGAAGAGGAATCAGTAAAAATGTATACAGTAAAAATGTATACAGAGGCTTCTAGCACTCTGTAGCCCTCTATAATACCTTCATTTTATTCCTAAAAAAAAGAAAAGGTGGTGATAACGCTTCGGACACATTCATAAGACTTCTTTCCTTGGGCCCTCAAACTTTCTGGTACAATCTTTGAAGGAAGGAAGGGGTAAAGTGTAGAATCTTGGGCTCTCCAGGTCTGGTTAGAGTTAAGGTTACGTTCCAGTGTTAATGGCATCTTTAGATACCTGTCAGCTAATATTAAATGAACGAGTGGTCTCCAATCTGCTTCGCAGACTCTGCACCGTGCCTACTAAAATTACATCTGAGTGCAGGGCAGGGAATGGAGCCCCAGGAGGTCAGCTTCTTGGGGTGCAGAGAGCCAAGGCAGAGCCTAAGAACTAGATGCCCCGTTTCTGTCCAGCACCTTATCTGTGCCAAAGATAGACCTCTATTTCTCACAGGTGTCTCATTGGAGCTTCACCATCAGGTGACTGATAATCTCAGTGGACAGAGACTGTTCAAGTAGAACACATCGTAACAAAGCAAACCACAAACACAAAGTGGCCCAAGACGCCCCCCTCTTAGGTCTTTTGAGCTCTCAGAACCTTTCAGCTTCTGTGTTTTCAATTAAACTTTCCCCAAAGCCTCTTACCAATGGAATTTGTTTGCACTCTCTATCAGAATACGAGGTCCATGAGAATAGAAGCACGTGTGCTCGGTTGGCTCATCACGACCCTCCCAGGAATCTAACGTGTTACTTGGAGCCTTGAAGATGAGCAAGCCTTGCAGCCTAACTCTGGCCTTAAAATTACATGCATGGCACTGTCAAAAAAAATGTTACCAGGATCCTTGTGTCTGTAGCACCAAATATTTCATTATCATGCAGACTAAGCTGTTCCTATTCAAAAACAGGAGATGGAAGGAAGGGGGGGGAAAGAAACTCTTGTCGGGAGCACCTCCCACAGGACCGCCGCTCAACCCCGCGTCCTCTGTGTGTGTTCCACCAGTCCCCTCCCACATTTATGAAGTGGGGGGCATAATCTCCATTTTGGAGATGAGCAAGTGAAGTCTTGGAGACAGGAAGTAGCTTATCTGCAGTCACAGGACTAACAGCGGCTGCCTGTATACTCACATAGTCCTGTGACTGCAGATAAGATGCCTTCCCATAAATGTGTGGCTTAGAAAGAAGAGGCTCTCCAGAACAGGGTTAGGACTATAAATAGGAGATACCTTCTACTTTTAAGGCCCCAGAGCTTCTGAAGAGCAGAGAGGACCCACATTTTTAATCCAGTTGCATTAATAGGCTGTGATTTGAAGACAAGATATTCCTTTCTTCTCGGAGACTTAGTTCATGCCAAATCGCTGGATTCCCAGGCTTCAGGGGATAATTGCCCCAAATTTCTTTCAGACCCTAACTTTAGGCCTCTGCCCTAAACGTTCTTTGGCCCTGACCTCCTCTGTCCTCTTACCCAGGTTCATTTTCTTATCTCCCAAAAACAGCTTCAAGTCAAGAATTTCCCCCCATCTTGCAGAAGAGAATTGTACAAAAAAGCATTCCTGTTCTTGAAATCTACCTTACAAATAATTAGATAAATGGATACATTTGCTTTTTCGTACCAGGGCATTACATTCTATAGAACATCTGCAACCTGTTTTTAACCTTTAAAAAAAAATTGCCTACTTAAATTTAACTAATGCTCCTTTCACATCATAGCACCTGAACATCTGTCA
Source organism: Perodicticus potto (assembly GCA_963574655.1). Classification (NCBI taxonomy): domain Eukaryota; kingdom Metazoa; phylum Chordata; class Mammalia; order Primates; family Lorisidae; genus Perodicticus; species Perodicticus potto. Next base: position 17,104 of record CAUYRH010086103.1, read on the forward strand.
TTCCAACTGCAACACAAACTGCAAAATCATTGTTCCTTGAGCTGCATTCCTTTTGGATTACATAAACGAAGGTACTTTGGGAATAACAATATCTCTGACAAAACATCCAGTGTCCTTAGAGACAGCAGAACTCTTCCAATGGACCGTCTTCCAGTGAGAATATTTGGTGGCCCCAGGGTACTCCACTAGGAGATACTAATTGGGGGCATTTTTTTTAGGGACCAGGACACATTGGACATGATGTCATATCATGCAGTACTTTGCATAATGAACTCATCACAAGGTATGATTGAAGACAAAAGAAAAAAACTCAAGCTTTTTCAAAGCTATTAAACAATAGCCTATTAGTTGTCTTGGCCCCAAAGGAGTTTTACCTGATGTTTTATTACTGACAAAACTGTACCTTCTATTATTCTATGTTCTCCCATTTCAGAAGTTAGATAATCAAAGAATAATAGAATAATATCTAGCCAAGCAAGACGCTCCATCTGCTTTTGTTTGTTACATTTTTCTCCAAATCCATCGCCCACTTCCCCCAAATGCTGCCTCTAACGCAATAATTTTCTTTTAACACAGACCTGTGATTTTCATCAGCCCATCTGTGTAGCTCCATCTGAGGGAAGGGATTGAGGAATTAATGTTTGTTCAGTTCCCATTTGGAAAGGAAGGGCGTTTGCAAGCGTAGAGTTAGTTACCTCCTGAAACCCAGAGTAAGCATTTGTGAAGACCACCCAATAATGTGTAATCTTTGGCAACCTTTTCTTTTTGTCAGTAGGGAATAAATTGTGTGCTGTCTAGGCCAAGAGGTAATCTTCACCCCCACTGTCTGGACTGGAGGCCACTCAGGTGTCTACCCAATAGTGAGTGGTGCCCTAGCTGTAGAAAGACACACCCCAACATCCTGACGCACCTTTTCTCATAGTAACAAAGTGCTACCGAACTGCAGTCCAAACCAGATCCACTGGGTAGAGATTGTCACTAGATGCTATAAGGCATTTTGTAGCCACTGAACAATAGCTCATAAAATGAATGAGATTTGGACAAGCATAAACATAAAACCTGTTTATAGCTGTAGAAGATCTTAGGGATTGGAAGATAAATTAATGGGAGTGGGAAAGATGCAATAGGAGAAGGAATTGGCTAGTGTCTTTTCAGCCCTTCCAGCATAAGCAATGCCTTAGAATTACTGACCTATGATGACTGCAGAAAGCCTAGCTGCAAAGAAAGAGAACTGCAGAGGCAAAACATTATAGCTCAGATTTCGAAGAGATGGCTCCCAATCTCCCCTTACCTCTCATTCCAAACCCGAAGGAGCCCCGGAGTGCACAGTGCACATTTTAATGCCTCATTAGATAAAACGTGATGTCACGGAGTGACAGTCGCCAAGGGAGCTCTCATTTGGAGTTGCCAGCATTATGTACCTCAAGATTCTTCAAACTCCTCTCACCGAATTCCTTTAATAAAAAACACAGCTGTGAACATTCATTCAAATACGTACTGATCGTGTTTTATTTCTCTGAGTAATCACTTCCAGATTCAGCCTGACATTTAGAACTCTGTTTCTAAATGGGAGACTTTAGAATTAACAAAGACACTTCTCCTCATTAGACACAAAGCCAAGATCATGGTGAGTTCGAACAAACTAAACTGAGGCTAAAGGAAACACTCGTTCAAAAGCACCCACATGTATTTGGAAATTATAATTTGGACTTGATTCTCTTCTGTCTGAGCACCGAGATGACCTGAAGGGTTTGGGATTCACCTACCATCTCCAGCTCAGAACCTATACTTCTAAGTTGTCCCTAGAGGTCAGGACCAACCAAGGAATGTTAGCTTTGGAAAATTCCCAAAGGTCTCAAAAAGCCGAGAGAAAACATTTCATACCAGCACGAGCCATTGTGTTAAGAAATGACTTGAAACTTGACAATAAAATTAAGGTGCTTGAAAATAGGAAATATAAAATCGTATTTTATCTGCAGAAGATGGGAAAGCTATAGGTTTCTGAAGTGTGAACAAGTGGAGACTTTAGCAAATCACCACCCACTTCTAGGGGTTCAGAAGAGTATCCACATTTGACTTTCAGTTCCTCTTTTGAGCTCTTAGCGTGAAAATTTTCCCTAGAATAAATGAAAGTCTACTCAGGAGTAATAATGTCCTACAAAATGTGGAAGAAAGTGGGAAAGAATTGGGCAAAGATTTCCAGTAACAGCCAAGCCTCTGGTAGAGGCCAAATTGCAAGAGTCTGATTGGCAACTTGGTTCACCCCTCTCCAGCTGCAAGTCTGCACTTAATCTGCGTCTCAGTCCCTTCAAGCGGAAAACGATATTAATAATAAATACTTCCTAGTGTTGTCCAGAGGAATAAATGAGAGGACTGTGAAATGCTTAGCACAATGCCCAGCACACAGCAGGTGTTTCTGTTTGCTCTCTCTGCTCCTGCATACCGATCTGTCTTCATCCTAGCCCTCTCCTTCCACTTCATTGTCAAATGCCAGAGTGCTCTAGGCTGTTTTCTCACCACTAAAAACAAACTAGGGAAGGGATTGTTTCTGAATTCCTTTCAGAGAGAAATCTGATCCCAAACTTCCACCCGCTGGAGTGAGGGAGGTGGCGCCTTCTTCCTTCTCACCGATGTCTATAGGAAGGGTGGGGGAGCTGGCAGGGTGGAATGGCTGGTAGAACCCTCGTCTCACCCTGTGAGTGATCAGCGGGCCCAGCCAGAGGGGCCTAATGTTGTGTGCATTAGACAAGCATGACTCCGTTTCCAGCTTCTTGCACACAGGCACACAAAGTATAAGTTTCTATTTGGACAAGCAGATAATCTAGACCAGCTCGTAAAAGGGAAGGCAGAGGAGAAATGCTCTGTCCTCTGACAGTTAAGTCATTGTGAACAACCAACCCCTCAGGGCTATTTACTGTTAAAATTCTGTTAGAATCCTTAGCATACTTACTGAAGCAGCGCTCTTCACTGAGTCACTAGACATTCTGTTTGCCTGTGTTTGCTTGTCTTTGTTTTAGAAATTATTTAAAATATTTAATGGATCTGCCATTCGATCTTTTAATTCCTTTATTGGGTATATATCCTGAAGATCAAAAATCACATCATAATAAAGAGATTTGTACCAGAATGTTTATTTCAGCCTAAAGCATGTCTTTTGATTGGAGGTTCAAATTGAGAGTGTGATGGCAAAAATATAACTAGGGTGCATAACCTGCAAACATGAAAAGGTATGGAAATGAGATGACAGGGAAATGGAGGAGAGTGTCTGACAGAATTCAGAAAGTCATAAAAGAATCTGAGCCTATCTGGTGTATTTTCAGAAGAGATTTTTTGCTTTAAGCTTTGAATATTTTTTAAATGTATCCCTTAGAGAAGAAGAACACTAGATGGATATGTATTGTTTTAAAAGGTGAAAATGAAATGTGAGTTTCAGTCATAGAAAGGTGTGACTAGAAAGCATGAAATAAGCTTGATTTCAAGAAGGTAAACATTGGTAGAAATAATCAGTTATCATGGGTAATACTAGTTCTTAGTTATTTGGGATTATTGTACTTATTCAAATTTCTCTAACACTAGAAAAAGTAGATGCTAGTGAGCAAATCTTTTCTTCTTTCCATACAAAGCAGGCAAGGAAGCCACAGTTTGGCATGAAGACTTGGAAGGTGAAATAACACAACCAGTAAAAGTACATCATACCGGTGTTTTAGAAGCAGTGGACACCTGGTGTCAGAAGCCAGTGAGGCCACCCTGACAAGGGATCTCTCCACATGTCCTGTGTTTGCAGTGTTCCCATCAGTCACATCTCATCAAGTGTCTGCCTTCAGTGGTAGTGCTAGCAGACTAGTGTTTTACTGCTATGCATTATTCATCTCTCACATAAAGGATAAACTCATCTCTGCAACCACTGCCTGAGGGCCCTGAGAGTCAGAGGGGAATATGTGGTTTTAGAATTGTGTTTCTTTATGAGAATAAAAAAGAAGACTAGGCATAAGGACTTTCTGCTATAATTCAGTTAGTATAATACGTGTAATTAAGGTATTCCTCAGGGGTTACTTCTTATGGTAAGCAGAAAAAAATTCTAGAAAATATCAGAACCATTTCTAGAAAAGACCAGAGCAGACACAATTGTGTCTAGTTAATTTAGTTTTCAATTAGTTTTCACTTCAATTCAATGAGAGATTTACTGAAATAAATTTCTGGACAATGAATTTTCAGTTGATCAGCCTGCTAATTAAATAAGGAAATTATATGAGAAATGCTGAACTATGTCAAAAATCCCAGAGTGTCCTGTTTGAAATTTCAGCTTTCGATGAGTAGTGAATTAAACAGTAAGATAGTTAACACTTCACAGAACTTAAGAAAATAATTTTGTGTGATGAAGATGACTCAGATGATTAGCATACACCTGTGTCTGAGTCCTTTTGGGTTGCTATGAAAAAATACCTTACCCTGGGTGGTTGATCAACAACAAATATTACAGATAGCCATTTTTTGGTGTTTGGCCTTTTATATTTTTTATTCTGTAATCTTTAGTCATTTTTCTATGTTGGGTGATCTATTTTTATTTTTTAAAAGTTTTAAACAAATTTATTTAATTGACTTTAACTCATTATTTACAGTAATGCCGTGAATTATTACTATAGGCTATAGTTTGCCTTTAATTTTTTTTATAATTTTATTGACATAAGAAAGTATTTAATGTGGTCAAATTGAAAAAATTTTACCTTGATGCCTCATTTATTAGTATTTTTCATCTGAAAATAGTTACCATAGTTCAACATATTTTTTAGTACTTCATTTTTTTATATTGAAGTGTTTATCTGGATTTTAATATTTTGTGTTTTATAGATTGAGACAAAGATGAATGGTTGGTTGTTAATCACCTTTTCCCTACTAAATGAAAATATCATCTTTATCATTAATGGTGATACTTATTTGTCTTTGGATTTTCTGTCTATTCTGTTGACCTAATTATTCTTCCTATGGTAGTTTCACATGGTTTTAATTATGTCAGGTTTATAATATGTTTTGGAATCTGAAGGTGATAACTCCCTGCTGCACTTAGCAGAGTCCTACCATCATTCAGGTTTTAGGTTAAAAAGACTTCTACTTCAGGGAGGCTTCCCCTTATCCTCCCAGCATTTCTGGGTTAGGTCTTCATGTTATACTCTCTGGTTAATCTCATGAACTCTAGGGAGAGAATGGGTTCAAATTCCAATCTATGGTTTTTAGCCTTGTGACTCTGGGCAAGTTAACCTCTCTGTTTTTTAGTTTACCTCTTTTAAAATATAGATAAAGCATTGTGATGGTTATTGTGGAGGATGGGTCTGAGAATATCCTGGAGAGCTGGTTTAGTTATGGTAAATTTCTTCA
>CAUYRH010086104.1:0-34349 GCA_963574655.1 Perodicticus potto
TGTACATATACCATAATTTATTAATCCATTCGTGGGTCAGTGGGTACTTGGGCTTCTTCCATGACTTAGCAATTATGAATTGGGCTGCAATAAACATTCTGGTACAAATATCTTTGTTATATGTGATTTTTGGTCTTCTGGGTATATACTTAGTAGAGGAATTATAGGATTGAATGGCAGGTCTAGTTTTAGATCTCTAAGTATTCTCCAAACATCTTTTTAAAAGGAATGTATTAGTTTGCATTCCCACCAGCAGTGTAGAAGTGTTTGTTCCCTTTTCTCCACATCCATGCCAGCATCTCTGGTTTCAGGATTTTGTGATGTGGGCTAATCTTACTGGAGTTAGATGATATCTCAAAGTATTTTTGATTTGCATATCTCTGACAATTAAGGATGATGAGCATTTTTTCATGTGTCAGTAGGCCGTGTACCTGTCTTCTTCAGAGAAGTTTCTCTTCAAGACCCTTGCCCACCCTGAAATGGGATCACTTGTTCTTTTCTTGCTAATATATTTGAGTTCTCTGTGGATTCTGGTTCTTAAACCTTTGCTAGAGACATAACCTGCAAATATCTTCTCCCATTCTGAGGGCTGTCTGCTTGCTTTACTTACTGTGTTCTTCACTGTGTAGAAACTTTTTAGTTTGATCAGGTCCCAGTAGTGTATTTTTGTTGCTGCTTCCATTGCCCCAGTAGTCCTCCTCATAAAATATTCGCATAGGCCGATTACTTCAAGAGTTTTCCCTGCACTTTCTTCTAGTATTTTTATGGTTTCATGACTTAAGTTTAAATCTCTAATCCAGTGAGAGTCTATCTTAGTTAAAGGTGAAAGGTGTGGGTCCAATTTCAGGCTTCTACAGATTGCCAGCCAGTTCATCCAGCACCATTTGTGAAGTAGGGAATCTTTGCCCCACTGAATGTTTTTAACTGGCTTGTCAAAGATCAAATAACAGTAAGTAGCTGGGTTGATCTCTTGGTTCTCTATTCTGTTCCATACATCTACCTCTCTGTTTTTGTGCCAGTACCATGCTGTTTTGATCACTATCGACTTATGGTATAGTCTGAGGTCTGGTAGTGTAATTCCTCCTGCTTTGTTTTTATTTCTGAGTAATGTCTTGGCTATTCAAGGTTTTTTCTGATTTCATATAAAATGATGTATGTTTAGAGACTGGGTCTCAGGGTCTCACTCTTGCTCAGACAGTCCACCCATCTCATCCTCCCAGAGTGCTAGGATTGCAGGTGTAAGCCACTGGGCCTGGCAGGGAACAAATTATCTTTAATGTTGGATTACTTTTATCTGTCATTACATCATTAGGTTCTTTCTGTTTGATTTAATATCGTTCTCTTCATAATTATATTCACTGTGATTATCTTCTTATTTTCAGTCTTGAACAATTCCTTGCTATTTCTGCTTTGCTTATTAGTTCTGTAGTGGTTTGGTTCTTAATACATTATCTTATTCTAAATTTTTATAATCTGCCTTTTCATCTCATTCATCTAATTTAGGCTGTTAGATACATAAATGTTATGTTGCTCTGTAGAGAGAATAAGTTGTGAGGAATTTCCTTCCATTTATTAAGTCATCCACAGGATGGTGAAGGCTACATCTGGAAAAGCAAGTAGCAAAATCTCAATAAGTAAACAAAAAAATCCAGGGCTTTCTACTTTGATAGATTGTCCCGGATTCCTAGAACCTTAGAGGCCTACTTCACATTTATGTAGGTTTAAAAAAACTAAAGGCTAAGAGAGCAAAAAGATCTAGCACATAGTATCCCAACAAGGCCTGGTTGAATGTGAGTCTAGCCAGAGTTCCTTCTCCCACCAGAATTTCAGAGCAGAAAATAAGAAAGGTAAAGGAAGCAAGAGTAGCTATATGGGGATGAGGGAGGTGTACTTTTAAACTTACAGAAGAGTTTTAAGAATCATTCATACACCCTTCACCCAAGTTCGCCAATTCTCATTCTCTCTCTAAAAATATGTGTGTGCGTGGGCAGTGCCCATAGCTCAGTGGGTAAGGCGCCAGCCCCATATACCACAGCTGGCAGGTTCGAATCCAGCCTGGGCCAGGTAAAAAAACAATGACAACAAAAAAATAGCTGGGTGTTGTGGCAAGTACCTATAGTCCCAGCTACTAGGGAGGCTGAGGCAAGAGAATCGTTTAAGCCCAAAAGTTTGAGATTGCTGTGAGCTGTGATGCTGCAATACACTACTGAGAGTGACACAGTGAGACTCTGTCACAAATAAAATAAAATAAAAATGTGTTTGTGTGTATATGTACTATATACATATATATATACATATTTAATAAAATACATATATACATACACACACACATATTCAGAGAACATTAGAGATACTCTCCTTTATCCCTAAATACTTTTCTATAATACTTCCTTAGATCAAGGACATTTTCTCACATAACCATAGTACAAGTCTCAAAATTGGGGATTTGAACATGTACAATGCAATTTTCTAATACATAGTCCATATTTCAGTTGTCTCAATAAGGTTCTTTAACACTTTTATTTTTGGTTCAGGTTTCCATGTAGGATTACACGTTCTATCAAGGATCACGTATTACATTTAGTTGTTATGTTTCAATCTTAGTCTGTTTGTGCAGATATAATAAAATATCACAGATCGGATAGTGTATAAACAGAAACGTCTCATAGTTCTGGAGGCTAGAAAGTCCCACATCAAGGCATCAGCAGATGTGGTGTCTTGTGAGGGCCCATTTCTTGGTGCACAGATGGCACCTTCTCTTGTACTCACATGGTACAAGATTGGGGGGTGGTGTCTCTTGAGCCTCTTTTATAAGGGCAATAATCCCATTTGTTCAGACTCTACTCCTACAACCTAATTACTTGCCAACCTCACCTTGTAATACTATCACCTTGGGGTGAGGACTTAACATAAAAACTTGGGGGGATAAAACATTAAGATCATAACAATCTCTTCAATCTCCTTTAATCTGAAATGATTCTTCATTTCTTTGTCATTCTTGACCTTAGCACTTTTGAAGAGGACAGACCAGTTATTATAAAATGTATTTCAACTTGAGTTAACTTGATAAAATTCAGACTTTGTATTTTGGGCAGAAATAGCACAGAAGTACCACTGTTGTCCTAGGTGTATCAGAAAGTACCTTATCACAAGTTATACTAACACTTGTGATGTTAACTTTGGTTACTTGATTGAGAAGGGTCTACCTTCTCAACTTTAAACCTACCTTTTTTCTTTTTAAATTGGTAAGTAATTTGTGGAGCTATATTCTGAGACCATAAAAATATGTTTCTTGGCAAATTTTACTAAGTCCTTCCTTTTTTTTTTTGCAAGTTTTTCGTTTTGTTTTGTTTTGTTTTGGCGGGGGCTGGGTTTGAACCTGCCACCTCCAGTATATGGGGCCGGTGCCCTATTCCTTGAGCCACAGGCACGGCCCTGTTTCTTGGCAAATTTTGCCCTTTAGTTTTAGACAATCATTGATGACTTTCTACCCCGACCATTTAGAAGAGTTACTCTTTAAGAAGAGCTGGATATTTGAAATATTTCCTGATCTATTTTCTTTCTTGATAGTTCCTATTTGTTCTATATTTCCTCTACTGCTGGGACTAAGGCCAAGTCACCCTGTCCAGGGAAAAGAGGATGCCAGGGATCTTTAAAAACAAAGAAAAATTCTTGACTTGAACTTCCCAAATAAGATCTTGAAAGCCACAGCTATCAGTTTCAAGAGATTGGCGTTTTTAGAGGAACGGGAGCCTATTCCTTCATCTTCCTTCCTTTTTTTGATTTTTCCCTTTTATTCTAATTTGAAAAGCTTGACTTTGATAACTATCTAATAATAGCAAGGCCTATCCCAATGCAATAATTAATTTAGGAAAAGATTGTAACCTGTCTTGTCAAAAGGATCATAGCTCAATTTTCTTTCAAATTTCCAAGCACAGACTGAACCTTTTTAGGAGAGATCTTGCACTTGCCACTGTAGTTGAGTAATCAAACTTAGTATAACGAGCCCAAGACAATCTAGCACTAAGTAGCTCCCGATATGGTACTTTTACACAGTATTTAAGTATACATCCCCTATGAAGTATTTTTGCTAAAACTATTTAATCTAAATATGTTCTAGTCTCTAGACTCAATTTCTAATTTATCAGAAACACATGGAGATTGGGGTCTATTAAATGATATCACAAGAAAGCTGTCAGACAAATTCAGAATGTGGGACGTTTTTCCCCCTGCACGGGAAGGGTCTATTCTAGACAAATAGAGACCAAAGAGACAACACAATCGAACATAATATGTTAACATAGATAGGGGGTTATTCAGGTTTTTTAAAGCTATAAAATAGATTATTAGAATAATTAAATAAATGTTAATATGGACGAGATGGGTATTTATGAATTGTCAGAACTGTGATATTATGAAATCATCATTAAATTTTGTACTTGTGATAATGATATTGTAATTATGCATGAGAATTTATTTTTAGAAGATATATGCTGAAATATTTAGAGATGATAGATATCTTACATTTTTGTACATCTTGTGAGCAGAAGCAGTAGTGTAATAGCTTTTGTTCCAAACAGTCTTGTCAGTGATGTTTGTATAACAGACATCTTTGGAAGACAGGGAGAATGTCTACATCTAAATCAAAGGAAAAGTGTTCTTACAGTTTAGTATAATAAAAATAATATCTGCCTCTAGAGCAAAGGTCAGGCAGGTTTGCTTACAGCCACTACAGTAGATTTGGATTTCCTAAGCTTGGAGTTCTTTAGCTATAATACAAATTCATGTGTGTGCAGCACCCACCAGGCCACTCTATGTCACCCCCATGGAAACTGAGAGCAGGAGAAACCAATGTGGGCAAAAATTTTATGCTACTCTCTCTGCTATTAAAAAAGTCCTTTGTCTCTGATCCAGGAGCCTCTTGGACCATCACCCATAAAATTCTGGTGGTTAGTTTACAAGTACAGTACAATTTCAGAACCCTCAGAATTCTTTAATGTCTGAAAGTTATTTCCCAGAAGTTAGAGTATCATAAACCAATAGAACTGCTAACAGAACAGTGAACTCAGAAATAAAACCACCTAGTGCAACTGACCAACTAGTCTTTGACAAAACAGAAAAAAACATACACTGGGAAAAGGACGCTCTGTTCAGTAAATGGTGCTGGGAAAATTGGATAGCCACATGCAGAAAAATGAAGCAGGACCCCTGTCTCTCACTGTGTACAAAAATTAATTCAACATGGATTAAAGACTTAAATGTAAGGCATAAAACCATAAATATTCTAGAAAAAAATAGGAAAAACTATTTTAGATATAGGCCTAGGTGATGATTAAGATGCAAAAAGGCAAATATAGCAGCAACAGAAGTAAATAAATGGGACTTAATTAAATTAAAAAGCTTCTGCACAGCAAAGGAAATAATGAACAGAGTAAATAGGCAACCTACAGAATATTCACAAACTATACATCTGGCAAAAAACTAATCTCAGATCTACAAAGAACTCAAAACAGCATCAAAAACATCAAAAAGTAGGCAAAAGACCTGAATAGAATATTTTCAAAAGAAGGTTGACAAGTGGCCAATAGATGAAAAATGTTCAATATCCCTAATCATCAAGGAAATGCAAATTAAAACCACAATGAGATACCACCTTCCCCCTGTCAGAATGGCTATTACTAAGAAGTCGAAAACCAACAGATGCTGTTGTGAACTCAGAGAGAAAGGAACGCTTACACACAGTTGGTGGCACTGTGAAGTAGTTCTACCTCTGTGGAAAGAGTATGGAGTTTCCTCAAAGAGCTAAAAGAAGACCTATTATTTGATCCAGAATCCCACTACTAACTATCTACTCAAAGGAAAAGAAATCATTTATCAAAAAGACAGCTGCTCCTGAATGTTTATCACAGCACAACTCACAATTGAAAAGATACAGATTCAATCTAAGTGCCCATCAATGCATGAACAGATAAGGAAAATGTGGTATGTATATACACACACACTGTGGAGTACTTACTCAGCCATAAAGAGGAATGAAATAATGTCATTTGCAGCAACTTGGATGGAACTGAAGACCATTACCCCAAGTGAAGTATCTGAGGAATGGAAAAACAAACTCCACATGGTCTCACCAATAAGGAGAAGCTAAACGATGAAGCACATGGACACAGAAAGATGTAAAGGGGGTTTGTAGGGTAGCCAATCTACTCTGTATGACACGTTAGTGGTATACGCATGACATTATGCATTTGTTAAAACCCACAGAACTGTAAAACACAAAAGTGAATCCTAATGTAAACTGTACACTTTGGTGAGTAAGATGTCAATACTGGTTCATCAATCGTAACAAAAGTACTACGCCAAATGCAAGATGTTAATAATAGGAGAACCTGTGAGCAGAGAGTGAGGGGAAAGGGTATAGGAATATGGAAACTCTCTGAACATTCTACCAAATTTTTCTGTAAACCTAAAATGAGAAAGAGAGGGTGACTGTGTGTGTGTCTGCAGAGGGAAAGAGAAAGAGAGAGGGAGCGCTTAAGTCAAATATAATGAAATGTTAACAAGTGTGGAATCTAGATAGAGGGTATGCAATTTTCATTTCACTATTATTCTAGCATTTAAAAGTGTGAAAAAAAATAAATTTCTGAGATTAAACCACACAGTCTGTGATATTTTGCTACACAAAATACCTGAGCAAGCTAATACAAATGCAACCACAAATTCGATTCTAGACAGGGCACAGTGGCTCGTGCCTGTAATCCTAACACTGTAGGAGACCGAGGCAGGTGAATTGCTTGAGCTCAGGAGTTTGAGACCAACCTGAGCAAAAGTGAGACCCCCATCTACTAAAAATAGAAAAGTAACCAGGTGTTATGGCAGGTGCTTATAGTCTCAGCTACTTGGGAGGCTAAGGCAAGAGGCTCATAAGAAGCTGATTCTTAAATTTTATTTAATTTTTATTAATTAATTTTTTTTTTTTTGAGACAGAGCCTCAAGCTGTCATCCTGGATAGAGTGCCATGGCATCACAGCTCACAGCAACCTCCAATTCCTGGCCTCAAGCGAGTCTCCTGCCTCTGCCTTCCAAGTAGCTGGGACTACAGGCGTCCGCCACAACGCCCGGCCATTTTTTGGTTGCAGCCGTCATTGTTGTTTGGTGGGCTCGGGCTGGATTCGAACCCGCCAGCTCAGGTGTATGTGGCTGGCGCCTTAGCCCATTGAGCCACAGGTGCCGAGCCAATTTTTATTAATTTCAATGAAAAACTTGAAGCAGAATCAAGTATTTTCCCATGAAACAACTGTGTTGTTTTAACAGGCCTAAATTTCACTTTAATTGTTATATCACTTAATATGTTATGGCTACATTGCAGAATGTGGGCCAAGTTTTGTTTTTCTTTACTTTTTTTTTTTTTTTTTTTAAGACAGATAATCTCACTCTGTCACCCTCGGTAAAGTGCTATGGCATCGTAGCTCACAGCAACCTCAAACTCCTGGGCTCAAGCGATCCTCTTGCTTCAGCCTCCTGAGTAGCTGGGACTACAGGCACCTGCCACAATGCCTAGTACTTTTTCTATTTTTAGTAGAGCTGAAGTCTCACTCTTACTCAGCTGCTCTCAAACTGCTGAGCTCAAAGGATCCTTCTGCCTTGGCCTCCCAGAGTGCTAGGATTACAGGCGGGAGAGCCACCATGCCTGACCATACTTTTGTTTTTCTGAACATGATGCTGATTTAGTTGGGTGTGGCAAGAATGATCCAATTCATATGATCACCTTTCATACTACCTAGCTATCATCCCCGAACACACACACACAAACATGCATACCAGTCAATACTTAAACACAACGCATTCCATTCATAACTCTAGAAGACAGAAAACCCAGCCTTGAGTTGTATAGCCATATAGGTATAGCCCAGAGAATTGTGTGCCTATAACACAATGTTTCGGCCCCTGCAGGAATGTGCCTACTAGTACCATCTGCTCACACGTAAGGACACCACAAGAAGCCCACCAGACTGGAATTATGGGACGACTTGTAGGGATGTCTAGGACTGAAATGCACACTGGGGTCCAGCCACTACCAGCCCTTCCTGCTCTTTCAATGCAAGCAAAAGACTACCAGCCCCACAGGGAAGGCCACATTCTCCTCAATCCCTTGTCTTTTCCTGGAGTTCCTGGAAATCAGAAGCTCTGAGGATGGGGGCCCTGGTGTCAGTATTTCTAAAGCTCCCGGATAGAAATAACTCTCACTGAAGGCTGAACAGTGCTGCATTCAGATTGCAGAACTTCTCTGAGAGCAAAGGTTTCTTTTAAAGTTTTTTGCAACCCTCAAGCAGGACACATATCCTGTGAAAGTTAGGAAAACGTGATTTGATCATGGAGAGAGTCATAGAATGTTAGAGTTAAAGGGAATTTGTGGCCCAGAAGAGGGAAGAGACTTGTCCAAAGTTAGTCAGCCCCTTGGTGGCAGAAGCAGGAATACCAACCCAGTGACCTTCACCCACTGGGCACACTTCTGGGATTATGTTACATGTGACAAAGATTCTCTTCTTGACCAAACTATTCAGGCTGCTCTGAGCCTGCTTGGGCCCCATCTTTGGGCATTCCTTCAAGCACCCGATTTTCACAAGAATCCCGCTAAGTCAGTTTAGCCAGTAATCCCCCATTTTGTATATCTGATCAAATTCCACATCCCCCATCATCTTCCAGATGATGTCTGGTCACCCTGGCCTGTCTTCAGCGAGAATCCTGTTAGGTTGGTTTAGCCAGAATCCCCCTCACCGCTGATATTGCCTCTTAGTAATTTTCCATCCATTGCTCTGTGCTATAAATTCACGCTTTTCCTTGTCATATGCAGAGTTGAGCTCAGTCTCTCTCCCCCACTGCAGTGGTCTATAGACTAGTCTCCATAGTCCCTGTAGTCCTTTCTTGAATAAAATATTCCTATTTTTAACAAGGGTTATCAAATAATTTTTCCTTTAACACTTGGTACAGGGAGATTATTTAGGTGGGCTCAGTGTAATCCCATGAGCCCTCTAAGAGCAGGAAGTCTTCTCCAGCTAGTGGCAGAAAAAGAGCGCTTCAAAGCATGAAGGGAATTTGACATGACAGTGGCCCTCTGTGGCAGGACTGGAGGCAGCCAGGTGGAAGATCTGAAAGTGGCCCCGAGGAACTGAGAGTGATTCCTGGCCCACAGCCAGCAGGAAGACCGGAGGAACCTTAGTCCTACAACTCCAAGACCTGAATGTGGCCAACAGCCTGAGTGAGCCGGGAAGCTGCTGATTCACAGAGCCTTCCACTAAGAGCCCGGCCTCCTTGTGCTTCTCATCTACAGAACTGTGAGGTAATGAATGGGTGGTAATGGAGTGACTAAATTTGTGGCAATTTGTCACAAAGTGATAGAAGGCTAATGCATGAGGGTCTTGGAGCCTTTTTCTTCTCAGTATTTGGCAACCTCACAGGCTGGCAGGGAACGGGTCCTTCTGTTTCCCTTGTGAAGGGTGCAGTGGGTTTGGGGGGGAGGGGTGGCACGCAGAAGGAATTTGGATTGAACTGCTGCCCCTGCTCAGGATAACCCACTGCCGTTGCCGAGTGGCTGTAACTGGATATTTTGCATTGGTTGCTTTGATTCTCAGAGAGTTTATCATTTCACAGACAAAGAACCTGAGGCCCTTTAGAGCAAGTGAATGGCCCCAAGACATGCTTCTAGCAAGTGGCAGTGCAAAGGTTCAAATCAGTTCAGTCTGACCTCATGGTTTTATGTTGATGACAGCAAATGACCTTGTATTCATTTGCTAGGACCACTGTAACATCATAAACTAGATGGCTTAAATAACAGAAATTTGTCTCCCAGTTCTGAAGACTGGAAGTCCAAAATCATTGTGTCAGCAGGGATGGTTCCTTTGAAGGGTGGAGAGGGAAGGGTTCCAGGCCTCCCTCCCAACTCCTGCCAGTTCACTGGCAATCATTACTATTCCTTTTGTTTGTTTGTTTGTTTGTTTGTTTTGAGACAGAGTCTCACCTTGTCTCGCCCTTGGTAGAGTGACGTGGCATCATAGTTCACAGCAACCTGAAACTCTTGGACTCAAACGATCCTTTTATTTTCAGCCTCCCAAGTAGCTGGGACTACAGGTACCTGCCACAATGCCTGGCTAGTTCTTTTCTTTTTTAGAGACTTGCTCAGGCTGCTCTTGAACTTGTGATGTCAAGCACCCCACCCTCCTCAGCCTCCCAGAGTGTTAGGATTACAGACATGAACCACTGTGCCCAGACTTTTTTTTTGAGACAGAGTCTCATTCTGTCGCCCTGGGTAGAGTGCTATAATACCATAGCTCACAGCAACCTCAAACTTTTGGGCTTGAGTAATCCTCTTGCCTCAGCCTCCTGAGTATCTGGGACTACTGGTGCTCACCAAACCACCTGGCTAGTTTTTCTATTTTTAGAAGAGATGGGGTCTCTTTCTCAGACTGGTCTTAAAACACATGAGCTCTAGGGACCCTCCTTCCTCAGCCTCCCAGAGTGCTAGGATTACAGGCATGAACCACACCGCCCAACCCATTATCACTCCTTGATTTGCATATACACTATGGAGATCTCTGTTGTCATGCTGAGTGTGTGTACGGGTGCACCTGTCTCTGTATCCATTTTATACGCATAGAAAACAGTCATATTGGGTTAGATCCCACCCTACTGGCCTCATTATAACTTGATCCCATGCCAAGACCTTCTTTCCAATTAATGGCACATTCAAGGGGGGGAAGGAGAGTGGCAGGGGTGGTGAAAGGGGTGAGAGAACAGGTAAGAATTCCAAGATCATTGAGAGAGTGGAACACATTTCATCCCATTAGAGATCTCAGGATCCAATTCTTACCTTAAAGGCTAAGAAACAGACCTGTTTACAGATGTGTGCTGCTTTACCCCATTAATCCTAGTTAGAAATTGATTATCAGTACTCTGGCCCTAGGCAGAGTGATTAAAGGTGCTTTTGTGTTTCTCTTCCTGCCCTTCAAGACTTCCTATCTCTTATCACTGCCTTTAAGCGTCTCAAGGGTCCTCAAACCCTAAACAGAAAGTTGTCAAATCTTCCAGGATCTGTCCCCTGCTTTATGGTCCAAATATTGCCTATATTCAGCAGAGCTGCAGAGAGACCTCTAGTTGGGGGCTGAGGATAAAGGTGTGTGTGTGTGTGGGGGGGTGCTTCAGGGCATTAATGGGGCTTCCTAGGAGGGAAGTGGTATCCACAATGGCCAGAAGTCAGAAAGCCCCTGCTGCCCTCACTTTACTTGCCTCTTTTTTACTCTACCAATAGTGAGTCTATCAATGGAAATAAACTTCATCCTGCCAGCCAGGCCCTGTTGTAGGGACTTTGTATATAAGATCTCACTTTACTTTCATTATAAAACATTTGCACAATGTTTTATAGTTTGCAAAGCAGTTTTTCATCTAACATCAGCATCCCTTTGAGAGAGTAGTTCAATTTTATTTCCATTTTGTGGATGGGCAAGTGACTTGTTCAATGCTGCACTATGTGTGAACTCCCTGCTGGGTTCACAGGAGCAGCCAGCCTTCTCCTCTCCAGAGGGGGTGTTTTGTTGGGGATCTTTTAGAACTTACCTTCTTCTAAGGCCTGTGTGGAAGGTAGCCATGTCTTGGAACACTACCTCATCATATATACACGTCTTTCTGTCACCACTCGTCTGTGCAGGCACACAAATGAGCCTTGTGAGCTCACTAGCATGGCTTTACTTTGATAAGCTCTCTTGAGAGTGAGAAATAAAATTAAAATCCTAATCTCCTCTGCCAACTGGACAGACCCAGTTTGGCCAGGGGCACCCCAGAGAAACCTTAAAACTGAGTTCTTGGCCGTGATGGGAGAGGAGGCAGGACTTGCCTCATTATAGGCCCTTCCTTCTTAACTGCCCTCAGGCTTTCTTCACTAAGGATTAAACAGAAAGCAGCCCTCGGAAAGTCTTGCTCCAGCAATGATTTCAACTACCTTGTGACTGCCCTCCCTTTTACAATTTAGATACAACTGACCAGCACTTCTTCCTGATAAGAGACCACTGGCCATGGAGTGGTTCTGGCCAGTCTGCGGAGGCTGCACACAGAGCCCTTTACATTTTCTGGTTCATCTTTTGACATGAGTAGGCCTAAAACTTCACCGTCAGATCATACTAATGCCATCACTTTTTCACTACATGTGACCCACAACAGGGCAAGAAGCTCAACTGCACCTGTGCAAGATTCTCCTTTTATAAATATTCAAGATTCCTCCTATGACCTTTTAAATATATATGTTTGACCACCCCATCAGCATACATTTCTGGTTCCTTTAACCTTCCCTGGAAGGGCTTGCTCCTGGCCTCTGCCTCAGGCTCTGTTTCCCAGCTTGCACAATGGCTGCCTACAGGCTGCAACTCCTTATGAGAAATTAAGCTCTCCTTTCCAAATTTAAGAAGTTCCTCATTCTTCGGTTGACAAAGGTATCACCCTCCAGCTCCTAAGAAACCCATGCAGTCATCATCCATAGCTGGAGTTCCTGCCCCAAGTCTTTGCTGTCTATTTTCCTTCGGGAAGCACAAGACTGGACACACTGTGGTTGCTCTCCGAGGAATGATGATGATTCTGTTTGCCTCTTAGTGATCTATTGCTGTGTAACAAACCCAAACTTAGCAACTTAAAACAACAAACATGTTTTATCTCATAATTTCTGTGGGGCAGGAGTTCAGACAAGATTTAACTGGGTGGCTGTGCCTCTGGGTGTCTCCTAAAGTTGCCATCAATTTGTCAGCTGAGGCTGGGTTCATCTGAGGCTGCAGGATCTGCTCTCAAGTTCGTTCACGGGGTGGGGTGGCCCACAGGCCTCAGCTCCCCCTGGCCGTTGACTGGATGCTTTACCATGTGGGTCTCTTCATAGGCTCCCTGAATGTCCTCACAGCATGACAGCTGGCCTCATTCAGAGCATGTGACTTGAGAGAGTGCCCACGACAGCAGCTGCAGACTTGCATTACCTAATGTGGAACGTGACAGACTGCCACTTCTGCCATCTTCTGTTGGTCACACAGACCAGCCTTATGGCAGGGCACCACGTAAGGGTGTGAATACCAAGACAGAGTCACTGGAGGCTGTCTTATAGGCTGACTGATGAAGGAAACCGAAGTGTTTCACCCTAGATACCCTTCTTTGACATAGTTCGAGATGACTGTTCAGAGTGCCAGCAAACATAAGTAGCCCTGCAAATCTGTCTTTGCAGGGAGAGATTTGCATCTTTAGGGGAATTTTGCATGGATTCAACCAGGCTTTCTCTGAGGGCCTTCCTTGTCCTTGTTTAGAAAAGATTAACTGGGAATCGAGAGTCTAACCCCTTAAAAAGTCCAAAGGAAACATTCACCCTCTGTTCTCACTGAGGGCTGCTGGGATGAGGTTTCCTCCACATTCGTAACAACACCACCTTTGATAGCCAGGCCCCCTCTTCTCTCCCAACTCCTGTCTTGCTGCTATACCCTGATTTACCACCATAACCTGTTTGGGGCCATCCTCTTCGCCCTTGTTCTTTCTGTAACTTCAAGATGGTATAGAGCAGTTTGAAATTTGCAAGGGTGAATCAGAAAGGATACTGTTGACTGTGTTTCTTGGAAGTGAAATAATGGACCCTAACACAGTCAGTCTCAAAACTTTCATAGTGAACCATGTAAAAGTTCCTGTACTGCACGGGGGGTGGGGGTGGGGGAGTCTTCCAAGGAGGGTTTTATTTTATTTTATTTGCAGTTTTTGATCGGGGCTGGGTTTGAACCTGCTACTTCTGGCATATGGGGCTGGTGCCCTACTCCTTTGAGCCACAGACGCCGCCCCAAGGAGGGCTTTATTGGAAATGTCTGTTTGCAAGCTGGGGATAGACAGTCTCTGTGGTCTGGAGGTTCTCTCTGAGGAGGGGAAGGAAGTTGGGGTTTTATACCTCATGGGGCTGGAATCATACATATTCAGCAGGTCTGGGGGAAAGCTATACATATTTATGAGTGAAGCCAAGTGTATGTGCAATGGGTTAACACGTATGTAACATATATCCCATATTCACTTTGAGGTGGCATTTTAGCATTAAAATGAGGTAGAATTTGACTTTTTATGTCAAAACGTGAACTATAGGATACAAAGACTTTGTGCACAGGCTCTGTAAGTGGACTGAAACTGGAGGAAGGTCTGCTACTGTCAGAAAAGAATGTTTTAAGGCCCATCCTCTATCCAATCAGACTTGTGGTGGGCTGTAAATCAGCCTGATAGCTGTTATTGTTAAGGAGTTTAGCAAGGATATAGTTTTTCTTATAGTGTGAGAATTTAGAAATTTACCCTGCCAGCTGGGTGCTGAACCCTGGACCCAAGTAATTTTTAGTTCCTAACCCATAGGGTCCATCTTAGTTGATAAAGTGCCATCACTTTTCATCTCTCAGACTACAGGGGTCATTTAATCTGCCTTCTGTCAGTTGATTTTTCAGCAAACCTTTAGAAGGTGAAGGGGAGGTTTTCCCTGGGCCCCTACAATTCCATAATTTGTCCGAACAAATATTTTACATTTTTCAGAGAACTTGTCATACAGTACCTCATTATAAAATTTGTTTGTATGAATCTATCTTTTCCCAACAAATCAAAAGCCTTTCAAGAGAAGAGAATGCCACATTCCCAGATTCTTTGCTCCTCCTCTACAATCCTCCCAAACCGTACCAGTAAACAAAACAAAATAATAATGATAATGATAAACAAAGCTTTGTGGATTTGGAAACTGTATTTACTGCACTAATTAGGTATCATACTTTAACTCCTTGGCCTCAGTATGTCTGCGGAATGGGATGCAGAGGAGAAAGGGTTGGACCAGATGTTCTCAAAAGGCCTTCTAGCTGCAAACTTCTCCTCCTAGTCCTCACCCACTGAACTGCCAAAGTGGATGAGACTTCTGCATTTGACATATACAGAAACGAAGACAAGAGTGTAGTTGAAGGGTTAGTCTGTGGCAAAGTTGTGAGCAGAACTGTGTTTTCACAGGACTATTTTTGCTGTCTGCACAGGGACTGGTTAAGGCTGGGTCACCTTCTGGGGACCATATCTGTTGTCTTGATACTATTATTATTACTACATGTGCTATTATTATTACCACCTCTGACCTACTAATTGCCACACGCATTTAAAGGGTTTATATTATCCATATGAGTCAGAACAACCCTATTCCATAGACATTATTCCCATTTTCCAAAGGAAAAACCCCTTATCAAATTTTACCTGATTGATCAGCCTTAGGTCACCAAGGAGTGAGTAGAAAAGTGAAAAGTTTAAAAGGCTGTTTAAAGTGGCCTCAGCTTGGAGGCTGAGTTGAAGGCAAATGAAAGCAGAAGGCACCAACTGCAATGTGACTTCATCCTGGCCACCTGCAGTGCCTGGCAAGGCAGCTGCACTATAAGCAGTTGCCACTACCCCACCCTGAAAGGGACAGCCAACCTCCAGGGACACCTGTATAGAGGTAATCTTGACTTGATAGCTATCTGACTGTGTCTTGAGCAGGTGGCCTGCTACGCTCTGAGCCAAGAACAAGATGGGAAAAAAAATGCAACATGCTTGCTGTACATACGCTCTGGGGCCCTTGACCTCCAGCCTGCAGACACAGCCACCAGTGTGGCAAGGCTGGAAGGGAAATGAAACTTTTGAATGCGCTATCATGGTAGCACCCCTGCACATTAGTCTGGGTCTGCCTTAGGTGGCCAGGTCCCTCTCTGCCACTTCCTTGCAGATCCCAGCCCTTCTTTATCCCCCACCTGTCTTTTTCTGGCTATCCATTGTCCAATGTCAACTCCAAATTCTAGTCTCCGTCTTCTTCCAGTTCAGCATGATCTCACCTCACCCATTAATGTACTTCAGGCCTGACTAGCAGCCCTGTGAACTTCTCAAAGAAGTTCCTTAGTTTCCCTGGGACAAGAGAGCCCAAAATATAGAGGTTTGCTAATTCACTTTAATAATTGCTAGGAGTAAGGAGGAAAAAAACTTTTTTATGACTTGGAGCTTCTTCTAGCAAAAAGAAGGTAAAACTTAATAGTTCCTTATATTATCTTTCCATTTATTCCTTTCAAGAGGCCTGTGTACCTGGTATTATTCTTCCAATCTTTTATACAAGCAAACTGAGGCTCAGAGAAATTAAATAACTAGATTACACAGTTAGGAAGAGCAGTCAGAATTTGAACTCAGTTGCATGTGACCTGAGCGCAAGGCTGTGGGACTGACAATGGTGAGTACCTACCACCTGCTGGACTGTGTCTTCTAGCAGCTTTCTGGATGTTGTCTAGTTTTAAGCCTCACAGCAATCCTGTGAGATGGGTATCATTGAACCCTGTTATGGATCATGAAACTGGCTTGCCCAAGGACACACAGCTAGATGTGGCAGGAGTCAAGAGGAATTCAGACTGCCCTCGTATGGTCATCCTACCTCCAGCCTCCAGCCCAAGTGGAGCCCTCCTTGCTAACTGCTCCACACTAAGTTTGAATTTTAAGTCGCTGACCCCTCCCCCTCCTGATTGCAGTCAGCTAAAGACCTCCAGATTCTCCCTCCAGTGCTTTGCAGGGTAGGACTTGGCTCATTGTCACCCCTTCCAATACCAATCCTGTCTCATTCTTAGGGATCTCAGTACCTACCTAGGTGATACTCCTGATATCCTTTGCCCCCTCACTATCAATAGTTTTGCTTTTGCCCTACTTCAGACACTCACTCCCATGGTCTTAGACTTTCAGGGTGTACAAGTGCTGCACATTGGAAGAAGAGTTGTCTTGAGGCCCCACATTAAATATATAAATACTAACAAAAGCTAATGAGCCAAAAAGAAAAAGGTTCGTGCATATTTTTCATGGTATCTAACACCAAAGATAGTCAGAACATGCGTCAAGTAATTGGCATGTGGCCTGCAGGCCTCAGCTTGGATAAGAGGTATCCATTATCCATCATTCCATAAAGTGGAATTCAAATGCCCACCTGTGAACATCACTTTCTTTAGAGTTCACTCCCTCTAATGTCTGAACTTCAGCAACTCTTCAGCAGCACCAGGACCCACAAACTACCAATGCTTCCACCTCTTTACTCTTCCTCAGCGCTCAATGGGCTCCTCCTTGTCCCTAGACACACACAAGGGGTGGAGTGGGGGTGGCAGGGCTCTCACTCCATTGCATTTGGACTTGGTGTTTGCTCCTTCACCAGATAACTTCAGGGTTAATTTCTTACCACCTGCAAGGCTTTGCTGCAGGGTCATCTTTACAGTGAGTTCCACCCTGACCATTTAATTTAAAACCCAAGCTCAGGAGTTTGAGACTAACCCGAGTAAGACCAACACCCCATCTTTATTAAAAATAGAAAAGCTAGCTGGGCCTTGTGGCAAGCACCTGTAATCCCTGCTAGTCAGGAGGCTGAGGTAGGAGAAGGTTGCTATGAGCTACAACACTCTACCCAAGGTGAAAGAGCAAGTCTCTGTCTCCTCCCCAAAAGTTGTGCCTTATCCCAACATTATTACTTCTTCTCCTTCTCTTATAGTTTATTTTCTGCCGTTGTAGTTATTACCAAAATATGACATAGTCTCCTTTTTATTCATTCCTCTAGAATGGAAACTTTATGAAGGCAAGGAATTTTGTGCACTGTAACTCGGTGCCAGAATAGTGCTTGGCACACTTACAGTTATCATCAAGTATTTGTCAAATGAAAATAATGTGCTCAGACTGCATTTTGAATCCAGGTCAGTTGGACTAGAAAGTCTCTCCTTCCCCCTACCCCATGCCATTGCAAGGTGAACTATAGATATAAACTAAACTTAGGGAACCACTGAGTTAGAGGCTTTTTGAGGGGTGTGAGTGGGAGTGCAAAAAAAACCTCTATCAATCACCCCAATGTGCATGATTGACAATATAGTGCCAAGTAAAATTTTGAAAAATGAATTTCAGATTAATTAGTGATATAATAAAAACAAAGAATCAACCTCCATAGCTACTCCGTTCTTGGTCTTTCTCTTTTCTTCCTTCCCTATCTTACTCTCCCTCTTTCCCTCTTCTATACATCTATTTTCCCTCTCTCCCTCTCATTTTCTTACCTTTCACTCTTTTGACCCCTTTTTTTTACTCCTCAGCTTTCTCAAAGAACAAAGCAAATAATTTTCTGGAAAGAATGTTAATTTCTGAGATGAGGGAAAAATGAAATTGTCCCCTTTCCTGAAGTTCCCTTGAGCGTCCTGTGCTTTAATGAAATAAATGGCCTGGAGGCAGATGTGGTAAGTGGAGGTCGCTGGATGAGTCTGTTTTGGTTCTCTCTCTCCCTCCCTGTTTGGACTTTGCAGCTCTAGGGAGAGGAGCAGGGCAGGGCAAATATGTCACTCGGCCCATTGTCCCAGGCTGCTTATGAAATAAATGACAGAAAAGCCTAGAGATTTTAAAGAAAATGAAGGAGGGAGAGAGAAATTCATCTTGGTAGTGAATCTTGAAGCTGGTAGAAAAAAAAATACCCTCTTCCTGAATGCCAATGTTTCATTTCCATGAAAGAGTTGGTGGGGGTTGGATGGGGGTCCAATTTCCCCCCCCCTCAGTGAATTAGTCTATAACAACAAGTGATAGACCCAGGGGGACAGTTCTGATGTTGGGGCACCTGCCCATCCAGTGGAAAGCAGAGTTGTCTCAGGAAAGTGGATCACATAGCTTTTGGCAATCTTCATTGGGCACGTTTAGAGCAGGTAGGTCAAGGATTTTGGCCCAAGCATACTTGGGTTCAAATCCTTGCTGCATTATGTTCTGCCTCTGAAACCTTGAGCATATTGCCTAATTGCCTGTGTCTTAGTTTCCTCTTCTGTCCAGTGGAGGTAGTGACAGTCCCTACCTCATTGGGTTGTCACAAGGCCTGGAGATGATGCAGAATAATGGTGACAATGATGATGATGATGACTAAAATGAGTTTGAACATTTACTATATGCCAGACACGGTGCTAAATATGTACATTAGCATGCATAAAGTGTCCCGAAAAAAGCTTGGCATATAATGGCCAGCTGATATATTTTAAGCAGTATTATTATCTAGCACTATGTAGGAGAGTGAGAAAATTACTTTGGGAGACATGAATATTCAAGACACATGAATGTTTCAAGTCACCTCTCTGTTGTCAGCTAGAGAAGTTTCAGCTTCCCTGGAAACTTGGTGCAAAAAGAAGCAGTCGTCAAGGTGGCTTAGAAACAACTCCAGAATCTCAGTGGCCTTACCCAGCAGAGATGAATTTTTCAGTTACAGTACATCTCCGACAGGGGTCAGCCTGGGGTACTGCTCATGGTTGTCACTCAGAGACTTTATCTGATGGATGCTGCATTCATCTTGACATTTGTTAAGATGTCAGTTACAGAAACATAGAAAGGGAGGACTGGAGAAGAAAAGTGGCTGTTAAATGCTTCCACTGAGAAGGAATATTTATTTTGCTCAACTCATTTAGCCAAAACACACCATGTATAACTTGGCCACATATAACTTGAATACGGTGGGGAAATACAGTCTACTGCACACATATTCCAAGAGAACTAAAATCCTGTGAACAGTCTACTGACTGTGGATCCTGGTGCCCTCCACAGAAGGGTATACTCCAGATGATGGACATCATTGACGTCTGTCTATATAGAATGAATAAGAGCTACCATGAACTGGGCATCTATTGTATGACAGATATTGTGCCAGGTACTTTGCATTGATATATCTTTTAACCCTTCCAATAAGGAAATCTAGAGATCTCCATGGTATCGTGTGTAAATTGAGGCTTTGGGAGGTTCACTTAACAAAACTGTTTAGGCATTAAGGATTGTCCACATGGGTTTTCTGAATTTACATGGAAATACCGCAAAAAAAGTGCCCTAAGAGATTTCTTCTGGTCCTTCTTTCTTTCTACTTTATTGTTATTATTTTTTAGAGATAGGCTCTTAACTCCATCACCTAGGCTGGAGGGCAGTAGTGTGCTCATTGTTCACCACAGCCTCAAACTTCTGGGCTCACGCATTCCTCCTTCCTCAGCTTCCTCAGCAGCTAGGACTATAGGTACACACCACCACTCCCAGCTAATTTTTCTATTTTTTTGTAAAGACAAGGTCTTCCTATGTTGCCCAGGTGGGTCTAGAAATCTTGGCTTCAAATGATCCTCCTGCCTCAGCCTTCTGAAGTTCTAGGACTGTGCCTGACCTTCCTCTTTCTAATTTTTTTTTAAAGACTAAGCACATGCCAGGATGGAAAATAGGTCTTGAGTGTCAGCTCTGACATCTTTGTATCAGTAGCTAGAGAACTATGATGAGAACACTTTTTGATGGGAATGAGTAATGTGATTGATTAAGAGAGTCTGCTGTGGACACAGTGAGGAGGATGGCAGCATGGAAAACAGATTCATCTCTGAGCATTTTTCTTAACTTCTCTGGATCTCAGTTTTATCACCTGGGAGCCAAGATAGATAAACCTTACTGAATCAAGATAGAAGCCTAGCTAAGACAGTTTTGTGATGTCCTCACAGGACACAAAAACTTCTGTTCCTAGGTGCATATACTCCAGCTGATTTTCTGCACTCTATTCCATCATATGGTCACAAAAATCGATTTCTATATATTGAATGGGGTTGGGTAAGGGAACTCAGAAGACTGAGTCATTGAAAACCGCTCCTGAGGAAGGCAGAGCTAGAAGTCTTTGACAGAAAGGATGAATCATTTCTGACACTTTGCAATGCCAATCATCACTGCCCTGCCAACCATCTTTGAGCTGGATATGCCTCTGTGTCTATAAATCTGAGAACTGTGTTTCTCTGTCTGGGGTGATATGTTGGGGAGTCATGATTGGAAAAACATGCCCCATCTTTTTGATGGCTATTTGAGGAATATGAGCCATGTATTTTTCTTAAAATACTCAAGCTCCATTAAGCCAGATCCCAGCAGGAAATAGATGGCATCCTCAAAAAGTTTGATTGAAGAGATTTTAATGAGGAGTCTACTTATGGAGGTGTGGCCAACCCCACCCTTGTTGGTTCCCTTAAACCAACAAGTGTGGGGAAGATACCCAGGGACTAGCAAGAGTAGAAGCCATTACCGCTCCTGAAGGGATAACAGGAGGAAAAGGTGTTTCTGGGATCTGTGACTGCTGTGGTCAAAAAGAGGGCTACTCAGATGAGCCATATCTGTAGGCCACCTCTGGACAGAGAGAGTGTGCAAAGTAAACTCCTGGAATGTTCTCTGCTCTCCAATATGAGGATAATCCCACCAGAGAGCTGGAAGCCTACAGGGGACAGACTTTGGAGACAGGTCCCTTATGTCCTGCCACAGGACAGAGAAGGATAAACAATGGCTGTGGGAGGACAGAAGGCCTCAGCCCACAGGATAGACATAGAAAGCAGAATACAAAATTCACAGGCATTTTAAAGGTGTCACAAGAGAGGAAATAGCAGGAAGAGAAGGGAACACTGAGTTATAGGGACCATGATCATCTTGATTTGAGGGGCCAGGTATCAGCCTGGGAGAAGAGGATTTGGGTTTCAACAAAACTTAAACTACTTTCCTGAACCTGGACTCTTGGGAAACATGATTTTCTTATTCTTTTTTGTGGTGATGACCTAGTGTTTTTCCTTCATTTGAAGAGAAGTTTCCTTTGAATATGTTCACTCATTTCCTTGAAGCTAAGGTAAAACAAGGGAAGCATTTTTGACCCAGCATGGGTTGAAAGATTGAGAAGATGAAGTGTACAGCTAAGAGCCAGCACAAGTCAGGGAGACCAGCTGTCACTCACAGTGAAGACTGGGATCCACTTGAATGATGGAGATGATCCTTTCTGAGCTCTTTTTTGCCGTTGCTAACACTTTGGAAGATTTTATCTTCTTTTTTTCCAGTCCATCTATCAGATCAACAATGTTTATTTCCAAGGCTGTACATGTTCTCCTGAAAATCTATCTCAGTTTCTGGGCCAGAAGAGAGGACTGTCACGTTTTTTTCTTTCTTTCTTGGTTCTGTTCCACCAGAAAAAGCTAAACACTCCTCCTGAGATGCCATCCTGAGGGCAGAAGAAAGGTGTATGGCTGTGCTGTCTAATATGGAAGTCTCTGGCGACACGGCCATTTAAATTTAAAATAAATTAATTAAAATTAGATACAATTAAAAAATTTAGTTCCTGAGTGACACTAGTTGCATTTTGAAAATTTTGCTCAAAAGCCACCCTTGCTTGGTAGCTAATGTATGATACAGTGGATAATAACATGTCCATCACTGCAGAAAATTCTATTGGGCAGACTGGTCTAGATCTTTATGCATGGTGGGGGGCGAGGAAAGGGGTTGGCAGTAGGATTCAAAGCCATCTTCACTGTTCTTCACAGAATCTTCTCTTCCATGACAAGTTACTCTATCTGGGTTTGTATAGATTTACTTTGGAGTCAGAAAAATAGTGAGGATAATGATAATAATAGTTACCAAATGTATTTAGTACTTAACATCTGTCAGATACTGTGCTAAGGGTTTAAATGTCTATTATATCATATAATTACCACCAAAACCCTGAAAAAGATACTGAGAAGATGAAGTGATGACTGATATATTATTTATATTTGAATAATGCAGAAACTGAGGCTCAGAGAAATTGTGATCACACAACTATTAGTTTATACCATATGAAATTGCCAATATTCAGCCATTTTTTATGAAAATGGCACCTTCCTCTGGTTTTATATCATAGTAAATGGCAGAGCTGGGTTTCAAACTCAGACCCAAAGGCCATGTCAAGTTCAATGTGACTAAGCCTTTGTTAGTGTCCACCTTAAAACTGACATCATAGAGCTATTGAAGGATTAAGTGAAATAACGTTGGTTTTGTGCCTGGCACACAGTGAGACTCATGACATGTTCTTTTTGTTTGAGCTCCCTTCCATCTGTCAGTCTTACTCACTTGGGAGGCAGTGCACAGCTGTCCGAGCAGATGTGCTCAGTAAGATTGGGAGAAAGGTACCCACCGCCATTTACTAAGCCCCTCCTAGGGACCTAGAAAAGTCCATCTTTGTCATCAAGCCCTCACCCAACCCTCTCCGACCTGCAGTCTACTCCTTTCTCTCAGGGAGTCTCTTCTGCTGGCCAAGTCTGGGCCTCGAGCAGAGGGACGGGTGACGGACATCAACCCCTTCTATTTCCCATGTCCCTTAACAGCCCAGCAGATGAACATCATCAACAGACCTCTCCCCTCAGAGACCACAGAAGCAGCAAGGAGTCCGAAGATGGATGGAAAGAGGCAGCTGCTGCACTGAACATGTCAGGAGGTTATGTGAGCTGTGATCCAGACCTCCTGCACATTGCAACTTTGTGTATATGGCAAAGAGAGGGATTCAAAATTTCTCCTTTTTATTTTGCAAGAGGAGAGAGAAGTCTCTCTTGGCTGAGGAGCTTGGCTGTTTGGCTGAGGTTTTAGGACTAAGGGGTAATTTCTATCCATAAGAGGCAAATTTTGGCTGTCAAAAGCAATAGTAGATAATTACCAGGTTTAGCAAATGCAAATGTAGGACACTCAGTTAAATTTGAATTTTAGATAAACAACAATTTTGTAGTAGAAGTACGTGCCATGCAATATTTAGAACACACTTCTGCTAAAAGTTATTTGTTATTTATCTTGAAGTTCAAATTTACCTGATGCTATGGTTTCAAATGCATCCCCTCTAAAATCCAGGTGCTATCAATACAATAGTAAGCAGTGAGGCTTTTTTTTTTTTTTGAGATAGAGCCTCAAGCTGTCGCCCTGAGTAGAGTCCTGCGACATCACAGCTCATAGCAATCTCTAACTCTTGGGCTCAAGCGATTGTCCTGCCTCTGCCTCTCAAGTAGCTGGGACTACAGGCACCACCACAATGCCTAGCTATTTTTTGGTTACAGCCGTCATTGTTGTTTGGCGGGCCCCAGCTGGATTCGAACCAGCCAGGTGTATGTGGCTGGCGCCTTAGCTGCTTGAGCCACAGGTGCTGAGCCAGCAGTGAGGCTTTTAAAGAAGCAATTAGGCTATAAGAGTTCCTCCTGAATGCAATCAAGGCCTTTTTAAAGAGCACATCATGCAGTGTCTGGAGAGCTTGTCTTCCTGTTATGTGTTCCTCTCCCTGGGCGGAATCTGTAATAAGGCACCACCTTGGAAGCAGAAAGCAGCCCTCACCAGACAACCAAACATGCAGGTATCTTGATCTTGGACTTCCCAGGCTCCAGAACTGTGAGCAGTACATGTTTGTTCTTTATAAATTACCCAACCTGTAATGGTCTGTGATAGCATCTCAAACAGAGTAAGTGACCTGGCATTCTGCATTTTATCTTGCAACCATGCAGCAAGGCTTACACTAGGGCTTCTGTCCGCCCTTCAGCTGCTAGGTCATTGCTACTGCTGTGAATAACTCTTGGGAGTAAGGGGAAGGGAAATATAGATCCAGCTTGCCAGCTTCAACCTAGTTTCATAACCATTGCTCCTCATGAGAGGGCAGAGTGACTTGATTCAGACCTATGGCTCGCAAAATATGTCCCTCGTACTGGAAGCATCAGCATCATCTGAAACTTGTTAGAAATACACTTTCTTGAGCTCCATCCCAGATCTCCTGACTCATGCCCTCAAGAAGGGGTCCAGCACATGCTCAGCTTTAACAAGCCCTCCAGGTGATGCTGATGCAGTTTGAGAACTACAAGTTTAGACTTGAAGCAAGAGCCTTGGGGATCAGACAGTTTTGGGCCTGGAGCCCCGTCCCACCATTTACACATTTATAGGCTGTGTAAACACCATGAAGTTACTGCTTCACTTCTCTAAACCTCCATTTCTTCCTAAATTAAAAATGAATATTATATCTTATTGGGGGATGCATTAAAGATTGAATGAAGTTATACACTATACATACAACCCAAAGTGCTTGTCACCGTAAGATGCATAAATTCTTATTTTTATGACAAAAGCGTAGGTTGGGTCTTGCTCCAAGACAAATCTGACAATCCACACAGCAAGCTCCCAACCTGGGGTAATTTTTGTGGGCTCAGCTCAAATGAACCTTTGTTTTTCAAGACCTTAATTTCTAATAGTCTTGTAGATGGGAGGAAACTAAGAGGAGAAGGTTATAGGAAAAGAAAGGACTGATTTCCTGTGGGCACTGATATTATAACCCATAGACAGCCAGGGAGGAGGGCCACACTGATTCAGTTCCCTTTGTTACCTCAGAATTTTTTCCAAAAGGCAGGGTGTGCTTTTGTCCTTTCTTGGAAAGGAGAGGGAAGAGAGTCCGAGGTAGTGAGGACAGTGTGAAGGCTTTTTTCAGCGGGAGGGGATTTACACATTTAGGCATGTTTCCCAGGTTCAATCTGGGGAGTTCCCATATTAAAATCTAGGCAGGGATTCTCAAGCTGTGTACTATTGGCAGAGAATTCCTTGTTATGGGCCCTGTCTTGTGCATTGCGGAATGTTTAGCAGCATCCCTCACCTCTACTTCCCAGATGCCAGAAAGCTCCCTTTAGACCCCTTCACAGTAGGAAGAATCAAAAGCATCTCTAGGCGTTACCAAATGTTCCCTAGGGAGCAAAACTGCCTTTGTCTAGAGAATCTTAGACAACACCCAATTTTGACAGCTATCATTTATTGAGCATTTACAAATACTATCTCCCGTCCCCACACTCAGATCACAAGGTAGATGTGATTACATTTTACACTTGAAAAAACTGAGGTTCAGAGGGTTAAAGTCAACTGCTCAATATCGTACAGCTGGTAGATCTGGGATTATGGTTGAGGTTGGTCAACTTCAAAGCTTGTATACTTTCTGCTGTAACACTCCCTCTCTGGAAACCCAAAAGACTATTTTTTTTTTAAGGAAATTCTTCCCAAGTCCATTCAAGCCTACAAATATTTATTGAGCTAGATGCCATGAGAAGCTACAAGAGAACTCTAAGCTGTTGCTCCTTAAGTTTTCAACATCAATGTCATTGGGAAGGTCAGACTCTCAAAACAGTTATGAGCAATCTGAGACTTTCTGAGTTGGGGCCAAAATGAGGATTTCTAAGAGGTAGACTTTGTGAAGGGAATGCCCCCTTTGTGCATATCTGCTTCACATGTTGCTAATCAGGATGAATTAAAGGGGGTGATAAATGAAGCCTTGAAGTTCATGGAATTTACCAGCCCCTCTGTCCTTTGAAATACTAATTCTCTTGCCGAGGGGTGGGCTGCGAGTTGCTTCCAGCTAAGCACTCAGCCATCTTCTTTCTGGCTCTCTGCATGAAGTTCACCTTTCCCCTCTCCCTGCGTATGGCGGTATACTCGTAAGCCTTGAGCTTGCTGTAGTAATCAGAGAACTTGTTGTAGAGGATGGAAATGGGCATCCCGTTGAGAATGATCCCAAAAGCAATGCAGAGGAAGGCAAAAAGCCTGCCCAGGTGGGTCTCCGGGTACATATCTCCATAGCCCACGGTAGAGATGCTCACCTGTATAGGGGCAAAAGCAGGATGGAACTGTCAGTGCCATGAGGGAGGAAGGGAAAGGGAAAGGAGCAGGCAGGGACGTGTCTTTTGTCTCTCTGCAGGCGCATGTGGGAAGTGTAAGGGCTGCCCACAGAGCCATCTTTAGTAGGTACCAGAAAGTCTGCCTGCAGGAGTGAAGGAGTACAAGCCATGGAGCTGAAAGACTTTGCCTATAACTTATGCATGTTCTCATATACCACATTGGGGGTGGGGGTGGATAATACCTACTTGAAAAAGTTGTAAAAAGCATTTAAAATAACATAATGTTAAGTTCCTGATATAGAATGCGCTGTGTAAATGTTGGTCTTTGCTACCCATCTCTCGCCCCCCTCCAGCTGGGGCAGCTTTAGGACAGGGTGTCCCTGGGTTTGCCTGCCTGACACGTGTATTGGAAAGAGCTTGGGCTTAGGACCAGTTAGGCCTTGATTCAAGTCTTGACTCTGAATGTTTTGACCATGTGCAAAACATTCAGACTCTCTCAGCCTTGGTTTCTTTTTCTAAAAATACTACCCAACTCTTGGGATTCTTGTGAAGAAAAATTAGAAAATGAATACAAAGCATTTAATAAGTACAAGGGACACAAAAGGCATTACTCCTCCACTGTCTTCCTCTCATCTTTGAAAGAGACAGTTGTCTTCTGAGTTGTTATGTAGTTCAAATGTGAGATTGTATATGAAGGTGCTTTAATTGCAAGTGTCTGGAGAAACACTCATTATTTTTTGAAGGGACTTTTGTAGACATCACTGACCAGAACTATGTTCACCCCTGCATGAAATATTTCCCATCACTCTTGTCACATTGATTTAAATCCCACTAATTGGAGATTCATTTAGGTTAACAAGCTTCTGTTTTAAAATGCAGATACCGTGGGACTAGTTATCAGTGTAGCCAGAGAAAGCCCTGGGAAAATCCCTTGGGAACTGTTTTTTATGCCTCATGTACTCCCTTTGATCCCCAGGCTATTGGTTAAATTACTATAAGCCTTTTAAAGAGAGCTTTTGCAGTTGTAAAAGTTGTACACTGCACAACTCCAGGGGGCACTCTTTGCTTCATGGATTTGTGTGGTCGTTGCCACAGTTTTCCTGCAGATGGCAGTAAAGTGTACAAAATCACGCAGTTCGTCCATATTGAGGTGGCTTTACCTTAGACATGTAAATGTTTTTGTTCTGATGATGTGAAGGTTGGTTTGAACTTAGAGTGGTTGATTGATTAGAATGACATGGAGAAGTGAGCCAGCTGGGCAAGTCTGGAGGTGCTGATGAGAACCCCAGCTCCATCTTGTCCATACAAAGGGAAAGGGTGCCCTTCTTCAGTGGTAGGGGGCAGGTGACACACCATTTCACTGCTCCATCTCTGATAAGAGACCTCCTGAGAGGTGTGCTGCCATTTTTCTGCAGTGGTAGAACATAAGCATCAAAGAGGCAGGATTGTGTAGATGAAGAAGGAAACAGGACCACAGTAGACATCATGGGTCTGAATCCACTTACCAGCTGAGTGAGTTGGCCAGGACATCTAAATTCTGCCTTAGTTTCTATTTTTGACCTGTGTGGTGTCTGTGTCACAGGTGGGTACAGGAATTGAAGGGGTGCCTGGCACAGGGGGTGTGAGCAACAGTATTAATACTTATGTCACGTAGGCTGACCCAGGGATGCCCTGTCCTGCAGCTGGCTACAGCTGAGGAGAGGCAAACACCTACTTTGGGTACATTCTATTCTAGGAACTTTACCTATGCTGTGCTTGTGAGACCCGCAGGCTGTGGAAACAGGCTGCTCCCTGACTCCTGCTGAGTGCTGTGTGAGGAAGATCGGGTGGGTGCTCTTTGGCTCCATACTGCATCCCCTTCTCCCACCTTCCAGACCAAAGGGTGGTATGAAACAGTTACCAAGTGAGATCGTGGTTTAACCGTTAGGGCTCCTGGCATTGGCCTGTCTTGTTTTTAGTCATACCAAAAGTAAAAGAACTTGAGTCAGATCTCTATCCAGGTGTGTGAAGTGAACAACAGCTTTCTACTGTCCCTAACACTACCCACACCTCTGTATGAACATTTGATTAAGCTTGATTTTTCCCTGGAGGTAGCCTAAAGGGAATTGGGATGTAAGAGTAAGTAGCTAGATGGGGTAGTTTTAAAGCATAAAACATCTGTGAAAGTCCAACATGGGGAAGAAACAAATCACTCCAGGGTCCGGGATGTGGGTAGTGGGAGAGGGAGGGAAGAGAAAAGGGAAGGAAAATAGCTAAGACAAAGTGCTAATTCTAAACTTTGGATCAATCTTCATGCTGGCTTTTCTTCACCCTCAACCTCAATTTCATTATTTATTTATTTCTGGCTGAACTTTGAGCAAAAGTCAAGAGCAAAGAGAATTGGTCTAAAGGAGAGTAAATATTTGATGTGCATAATATGATCCAAATGTTTTTGTATAGCTTGGATCTCTATTTTTAGAGAAAAGATCTCTTCTGCTAGGATGCTGTGTGTGACTGATCCTCATGAATTCCTTCAAAATGGACAGTTAATTTATGTGATGCCTGTTTTGTGGATAACTTGATTCAATGAATAATCTATTACTTGCTCTTTTGCTCAGGGAAGAACTCAGGAATCCCTGGCTTTAGGGAACTTTTTCTTCATGTTCCATGGGCCAAACCATTTTTCCCTAGATGGCATTAAAAACCACAGGCCTCAGATTGACCCAAGTGACCTCAGAGTGAGTTCTCACATTAGCAAGAGTTGGATTTGGAAATGTGACCAAAATGTCTGCAATCCATCTTAATATCTTGGGAAAAAACTGCCTAGTTCAGCAACTCTATAAACTGAAAACTTACCATTCTGATGAAGACTTACATATTTTCCTTGGCCTTGGGTCCCAAAGCCAGAATATGACCTTCCCTTAGCAGTTCACTCATTAATCAGTAAATCCTGATCTGCCAAACACTACAAAGATGAGCATCAAATTTTACTCCAAACTTCAGAATAGTTGTATTTCTCATTTAACAAGAATGCCTATTTTCCTCATAACAAACTAGGTCTAGATTAATTCCTATGCATCTAGGAATTATCCTAGGGAATAAACATGATTTGTCAAAATAATACTCCTCCTACTTTTCCTGAAGAATTAGAGGTAGTGAAGACAAATCTTGTTTGGGGGGTTGGAGGAGATAGCATTGTTACACACCTCAATGCATGCTGTCCTTTAAAGGATTCAGCTTCAAAGGCTATACTTATCCACAGTGCTGTTGCAACAAGTATATTTGGAATTCCTCTTTTGGATTATAATCTTCAAACAAGACTCAGTGGCAAGACCTTGATACGAGTGGCCATATCCACCCTGATGGCTAACTCTAGGTAGGTGCCAGTCTTAAATTCAAGTGTCTTGACTATTTTAAAATGTTGAATCTAGCCTTAAAAAAGTAAAGATTTAGCACCATTACCAAGAAGCAATGGGCATGTCACAGGCTCTGAAGGTCATTCCTCAGTGGAACTCAAAGAATGTGTTGATTAGTAGAAGCACTGTTAGAATGAGGTCATAGGTGACCACCTTGAAGAGAAAATAACCCTCACCTGTATATTACAATTCCAACACTTACGTAAATGGTACGATGAGGAGGAGGTGTGCACAAGGTAAAACAAAACCACAAATGCACATTGGAGATCTTTTCTTCTGTCCAGAGAGCGGTGCACAATAACAATGCCTCCACAGCCTCAGCTTACTTGGTAGTACATCTCCCTGCCCTCTATAATCAGGTTCCATTTAAGTTGTTACTTTAAAGACATAAAAGGGTACTGCTCTAAAATCGGGAATCCACAAGATGAAAAGTCCTAACTGTGCCTAAGAACCGTTGCTCCATTTATAGCTCCGTGCTATTTCTGAAGGAGCAGGGAGAGCGCGAACATCTTCTGTGCCAGCTATTTACTAGTTGTCTGCCAGTCCCTAGCCTGATTCCCTCCTGTACTTTGCTCTGTAATTCTGCGACTGGGAGTCTGAAAGCTGCATTTCTCAGACCCCCTTGCCTTCTGTCTTCTGGTTATGCTCTGCCAACGAGGGACACTACTGGGAGACTGGAAGGTGGGATTAGGATGTAAATAATACTCTTTCCTATTAGTTTCTGCCATCATTCCTGGAATGGCAGTGACAGTATGGCTTAGGCAGTTTTTTGTTTTGTTTGTTTTTGACACTCCTGGCAGCAAACTCATAGTGCCAATTTAGGAGTCCTTGCAAAAGCCACGCAGAGACTATCTGTTTCTGGGTAGCACTACCTTCTTCCAATTCTAAGGCCAACAGCTATTCTTTGTAGTTACATTAGTAACGGGATTATCTCAGTTTGAAATACCACCTTGATGTCCATTTTCCTGACTAACCTGACTAATTTACCATCCAAATGGGTCTCCTCAAAGCAATTGATCAACAAGAATAAATTTGTGATCTTGTGTCACCTATTTGCAAGGAAATGATAACATACTTTCGGAAAACAAAGATGGAAGTGAAGTCTCTGGGACACGTTGTCTGGTGACTCAGCTAGAGATCAATTTTCTGAGAAGTTTTTGTTGATTTTGGAAGCCATGAGTTCATGCCAAAGTTTCCTGTTTGGTTTCTATAGCTCTAACTTGCTCTGGATAGCTCAGAAGGGAATAGTTTGTTGAAAGTCCACTAGATCTTTCCTGCTTAAAAACATACCCATACAGGGAGGTGTGCCATGTATCCCCCACTCCCAGGCAGCCCAGAGACCCCCCCAAATGACTGGAGTACTCCAGGTGTGGGTCAGTTTTCACATTCAAACTCTCCTGGGATGGGACAGCTGGCCCTTCTGGACATTTCACAATCTTTCTTTTCCAGTAAAGGAATCATTTCTGTTTTATTCCCTACCCCCAAATTAATTTGGGAGCAAGAGTTATTGCTTCCATGTGATAGAGACTATCAAATAGTCATATAGAGCAGCTTCTATTTATTGCAGACTTACTACAGGCTAGTATTTTACATATGCTGCCTAGTACATTAGTACTAAAATAACCTCCACTTGACAGATGAATAAGACAGGACTGTCATATATCCTAATGCATGAGCCTTTGCAGGCTTAAGTGTCCATGAGGGATTTGTTTTGCAGCTGTAGGAAAATTCACAACAACAGAAATTACTGTATTCCTTTTAAAACCCTTTAGTGAATATCAGAGGAAGGTTGTAGTATCCTTGGCATAGAGGAAAGGTAATTAAAAGTAAGTCAGACTTAGGGTTGTCTGAAAGTACTAAAAACACATAGAAGAAAAGATCAGAGAATGTCTCTAATGTTGAGTGACAGTTTCCATAAGGGGGTAGAGTTCTGGGGTGGCAAAAGGAAATGTCAATTATATATTTCTTTACTTCATCTTTAAATTTTCAATTTGAACATGTTTTCCAATGTTTATAAAACATTTGAGAGTAGTTTATTACTAAATTGAATGATTGTATTATTGGACCTAATTCTTTGCATCTTCCTGTATCCTGTATCCAAGCTCCTTGTCAGACAACTATGTGGTGTTTCTTATCCTGCCCCAACCCTTGACTAAATTTGGCCACGTGACTTGCTTTGGCCCAATGGTTGAGCAATGACACAAACAGAAGTTTATGTAGTGTTTGCATGACTGGCCTTGCACTTTCTCTCTTCCCTTTTGCCAAAGTCATGGATACATGGCTGTTGCAGGATTGGGGACATGTGGCCTAGTCTCTCCCTTCATGCCAGCTGACCAATAGGCATGTGAATGAGTGACAATAGCTTCATGAATGAAAACAGCCTTCTAGTTGAAACTAAATGCTGAATTTTAAATTTATAAGCCAAAGAAATGCTTGATGTTTTAAGCCATTGAGTTTTGGGGTGGTTTGTGATGTATCATTTTTGTGGCAATATATCTAAACCATTTGTAATTACACATTTATCATAAATTTGTGCTCAATTTTAAAAAAATTATGAGATATATGATCAATAAAATTCTTGGAGACAACTGAATCAGTTACTTTCAGGAATCCTCTTCTTAGAATCTCATATCTGTTTGATTGTGTGTATTTAGGTGACTTTCTTCTGATCATTAAATTATTTCTCAATATCATCTTCTCCAAGAGGGTTTCTCTGTCCCATCAAAGGAAGGTTCAACCTCCAAAATCTTTCTCTATCCTTTTATCCTGCACAAGCCACACCAATACTGAAATTATCAACTTTCTCCACTAGAATATAATCTTTATTTTTGTTCTATTACTCTCTAATGCCATTGTTTAGAATACTACTTGGCACACTGGAAGTTTTCAAAAACTTTTTGTTTGGGAAATGAACAAGATTGATTTTGGTGAGTTATATGAGAAATTGGTCCTAATATTTTGCATGTTGTCTCTTTACATCTGCATGTAAGAAACAAGGCATTTTATTCACGTTATTTTGACGATGTTTTCTCTTTGCTCTACTGAGAATATGGACCCTTATACATATTATACAGCATGATTAGAGGTATAAAGAAGTGAATTAATAATACCTCAGTCCTACGGAATAGAGTAATTCTAGAACATTCCAGGGAAATTGTTCCTATTTTCATAGGTTAGGTTAGAAACAGGTACAAGTTATCAGTCTTATAATGAATTTTACTGGTCAAAATCTGAGAACAACATGGACAAAGAACATTAGTAAAGGGTAAGGTTGGTAAATGCGAAGGTTAGAATGTGCAAGATTTGGCCTCTGAAAATAATAGTGCCTAGTAGAGAATGGCTACCAAAAAAACTCACTTTGATAAGAGCAATAATTGGTAATCGTCATTATTAAAAAAACTGATTCAGTATTTGTAAAATCCAATATTAGTAACAATTCTTATTAAAATGTTTATATTAATATTCAAAAGGTTAAAAAAAAAGTTCATG
This sequence comes from Perodicticus potto, assembly GCA_963574655.1. Taxonomy (NCBI): domain Eukaryota; kingdom Metazoa; phylum Chordata; class Mammalia; order Primates; family Lorisidae; genus Perodicticus; species Perodicticus potto. The sequence goes on from CAUYRH010086104.1 coordinate 33,371, forward strand.
GATTAAAAGTATGGTATCAGTAAGTCCACAAGGTTCAGTGCCTGTGTGTGCTAGCCTTTTAAGATATTTGAATGAATGAAAATTTGACTCTAAAACTTTCTTATACATCAGCACGTGGATTTGCTCTTTTGTCTTTCTGTTTCAGTCACCTCCAAAGTAAATGTCATCTGCTGGGGACAGATCATCCTTCATGAGCTCCATCTGTACACATGGTTTATCTACTATGGGGATGACCTTTCATCATTTGAAATATGATCAGAGGAGTAGCATTTGGCTAGCTTATTCGAAACAGCCTAATGTCATCCTGTCACTGCAGAAAGCTCACAAATCTTGCTGTACACATGAGCTTTCTGATTTCAAGGAAATGAAGACTCATTAAACTGTAGACCTCTCCAAGTCCAACCTCCTCTTAGAAATGAGAAAACTGATAATAGGGAGTGAGGTTTCACAGTTCCTTATTCAGGGTCATAGTTAATTACTGGCAGATCTGGAACTAGAATCAGGTTCTCTAAAACTCCCCTCATGCTACACTACACTGATAGGAGCCCTAGGTTGGTGTGTCCCAAAAGTTCACACCAGACTGTAGGTTCCGACAGACACCAACTTAATGTTGAAAATATTTACTTTTTAACTTGGGAAAACTGGTTATATTAGCTTAATGTCTTTAAAGGCATTATAAGCTACTTGAAAGAAAAATAAGGAAACAATATATCTAATTCCTTCCTATGTATATATGCCAACTTATTCATTCATCTGAGAAGATCCATTGAGGATTTATTTTCAGAGATTCATCTCGAATACCAGAAATAGGTATTTAAGTAAATGGCATAAATTAAGAAAAAAAGATAAAAATAGTAACAAAACTATGATAAAAATAACTAATACACTCACTGCATAAATTAAGCAAGGCATGCAAAAGAACTAAAACTAGGAGCCGGGTGCTGTGGCGGGCGCCTGTAGTCCCAGCTACTTGGGAGGC
>CAUYRH010086105.1:0-13349 GCA_963574655.1 Perodicticus potto
GACAGAATGGGCCTCTATTGCCAGGGCAAGTAGGTGGAGAGCCAAAGGTTCTGGCTATGAGCCTACTTCATGGTTCTCAGGTCACCTGGGACCAGAGTCCTCTACTGAGCATGTGGACCTCTCATGGGCCTCCCTGAAAGCCCACAGGTGCTTACATTAATCATGTAATTAATGTTCAAGCTGTTCTAGGTGACCTGCAAGACTCTGCTGTACCTGTTATTAGGCTGGGGAGTCCTCCGCATTCTTTGTGAGTTGGCCTACTGCATTCTGATTGGTAGATTGGTAGGCTGGTCCTGCCTCCCCGGTGCAAGCAGTCACTTGGAATAAAGTTAAGGTGGATGGCATCAAAATGGCAGCCTGGAGGCTTGGAACTTGTCTTCCTTCCCAGGTGATCTGTTTCTAACTACTTAATATTTAGATTATGATTTTTTTACTTCAAAAGAGTTTTCCTTCTTGCTTCAGTTTTTGTCTTTATTAGTAAAGATATAAAATAATAGAAACAGCTCATGTATTCTCCTATAAAAAGAATCCACATTTGCCGGGTGCAGTGGCTCACAACTGTAATCCTAGCACTCTGGGAGGCCCAGGCAGGTGGATGCCACAGCAAGAACATGATCCATCTCTAAAAATAGCCAGGTATTGTGGCAGGCACCTGTAGTCTTAGCTACTTGGGAGGCTGAGGGAAGAGGATCACTTGAACCCAAGAGGTTGAGATTGCTGTGAGCTGTGACAACACATCACTCTACGGAGGGTGACAAAGTGAGATTCTGTCTCAAAATAAATAAATAAAGTATCAATAATTATTTTTGGTTAAGAACCAGATAAAGTATGTTTGGCTTGCAAGTCACATGGTTTCCCTTAAAGTAGTGGAAAACTAAGCATAGATAATATGGAAAAAGATGAGCGTGATTATGTTTCAATAAAACTTTATTTACAAAGTAATTTTTCATTATTGGAATTGACTCTTATGCCATAATTTGTTTACTTCTGACTTAAACCTTTGAATTATAATGGCATACCTTAAAAATAAGCCATCTTCTCTTTGGTTTTATTCCCTTGAAACACCAATTGATTCATACAGACCTAAAGTGTGATGGAATGGTCCAACAAAATTTATATTGAAAAATTTAGTGAACCTGCAATATCATTTTATGATACTTCCTCCCTAACCTAACCCTATTCCTAAATTCCAACTCTATTTCACTATTAATATTTATTTTATTGTTTATTTATATAGGAAGTTAAAGAAAAAGAGTGGGATTGAAAGAGTATATGAATTTCACTTTTTACAAATACTGTAGAATTATACAAATGCAACCTAAGTTAGTCTAAAATATTCTGAGACTGATTCTATGCATGTTTGGAAAAGTCAGTCTCCCCACATGTAGGAGGCACCTGTGAGACCTTGGCAGTATGTAATTGGGGAAGGGATTTAACAGCATCGGCTCTTGTTAGTGAGATGCAGGAGAGCAGGAAAGCATGTACATCACTGGTTAGCAGTCTCCACACCTGGCTTAGGCGACCACGGGATTACTCCGGGAGAAGTTAGCCCAGGTTCATCCTCTGGCTCCGCTTCTCAGGGAGGATGCCTGATCAGCGCTCCCTACTAAGTCGGGAGCCGCTCAGAGATTGCTTCTGAGATGCTGGCTCCAATTAATATTGACTGTGACTTCTAAGGTGCTTCAGCACCTGAGCCCTGAAGGAGACCTACCCCAAGTAAACTGGCTCAGCGATGCATCCAGACAGTTTTGAGGGTGGGGCCAGAGACCTAGTGTCCCGGCTAACACTAACACGAGGCCCTGGGTCAGGGCGGAGACACGGCACCCAGGCTGGGACAGGTACACCCTTGGAGTTTTAAAGACTAGAAAGATACCTAGCTCAGAGACAAAATATATCTATTTAAAACACAGATTTATCCTTACCATTGCATTCTTAACACTAAATTGAGTTAGAAATACTTGTTTCATCTCTCTCATGGGATTTTGTGTGGATAAAATGTGTTATGTTTGGAACTTGTTTTTAAATTATACAGTGTTAACATAAGGGAATATTATTATAGTTTCAGTAAAAACATATTTATTTGGTTAGATAGCTAGCATATTAGTGCTAGTGGATATTTTATAATTTCATCCCTGTTTAATATTATGTAAATTAGTTCTTCAAGTTGTGTTTATGGTTATCTGCCTTTGGAAAAAAAGATGCCAATCCTATTCATTGAGAGTTTTTCTGTTGATAGCTAAAAAAAGTTACAATCTTCTCTTGTTGAAAGAGAAATAAAAGTCATATTGATAAAGACAAGATTTAGATAACAAAATCTGGCATAATATAATATATATTATATAAGTAATAAATAAACAATATAAGATTTAATGTTGCTCTGTATGAGCTAACCAGAAAAGCATTGTTATAATTTTGTTATTGTAGTTGAGTCAAAAACCTAAATGAAACAAAATGCAAAAACACACAAAAATCCCAGCTGTTCTGAGTAGGAATATTGGAGATGTACTAACTGGACGTTTTCAGGCTCAAATGCTCTAATAGCACAAAGGCTTAGGGGAAGCTTGCTCAATCTGAAGATTTCCTACTATACCTAGTCTTTTTTTTTTTTTTTTTTGAAACACACTCTGAAGCCTAGCTCTGTTTTTCAACTTTTTGAATATGAATGTAAAGGAAAAATCCACAGAGTCATAATCAAGTAGAAAATATTACTAGTAGATTAGCTATCACCCATGTTCATGTTACAAAAAAGAATGTCTAGTCCATAAATGATACAAAATGTAGAAATAAGAGAAAAAGTTGGATGATGGACTTTTAACGTCAAATGGAGGCTAAGGTCCACATAAGCCTAAGACCTTAGGTCCACCTAAGAATTTTCTTTGGAAATGTGTTTGTTGAGTTACTATTTACTATTGCATAACATGCCTAGGCTTAGTAAAGTTACATGTTAAATTACAGAATTTTTCAAGTTGATATACACATAATTAATGCTTAGTAGAAAAGATAACTCTAAATGTTAAGGATAATTGCTCAGTAGGACATAGGTCAAGTCAGTTTAGAAATTAATCTAGCAATCTTATTATCTTACTGCTATAAAATTTCCCTAAGCCTTCAAATGCTCTTTGAATTAATCTTAACATCTTACTTCTTCCCTTATTAATTACAGTGTTGAATAAAAGATTTGAGAAATGGCATTTTACATTTTAAAAACGTCATTTTATCTTGTAAAAATGATATGTTAGTAGTTATAAAGCTTCAACCTAGATGCCCACATACACTAGGCTGACAAACTATCTTGTTTATGTAATTAACCTTAAACTCTAAAATCTTGTATTCCTTTGCTAATAAAATAAGGTATGGTTATATTTACATAGTATTTAACAATAAGAAATAATAAATCTCTGATCTATATTGAATCATATTTCTGTCAAATTTTTTAAAACAGTAGTTTTGTTTTACATTTCATAAATTAGAGCATAATTCCCAAGATCCTTAATAACTTTAGGATAAGGCTTTGGAATAATCAATGAATAATGCTTTGATTTGTAAATATTTGCTAAGTAGAAAGACATATTGAAACATTGATTGCTAGACAAAATTTTAACTTCACATACTTGCTTCTTACATGCTCGTTCTTTGATTTAATTTAGCTCTTGATTTTTGCAGTTATTAAATAGTGAAGAAGAAATGTGAATAGTTGTGGAAATATGTTATTTGTTTTCATGAGCTGTTTAAATGAAAATCTATATATGTAACAGCTAGTTAACAATTATATCTCTCTCAATTTTCTAAGTAAAATATAATTTAATTACTTTATTATGTTTATAATTAAGCATCATAGTATTTTGGATGAGTGTATGGTAAGTGAATAATTTTTATTGTTTTCTACAAAAATCAAGATAATTTGGCTAAAATACTGTGGAAATTCATTCTAGAATTAAACAAACATAATAGAATGTAAAATATGGCTGTGTGTAGCAATTTTTGGGGAGAGAGTTTTAAATATTGAGGGTCAGGGTAATTGTAAACAATGTCTTTACATAGTTCAGAAACTAATCTGAGACATTCAGGAAGACATTACTAAATTAAAACAATTCAACCTCATGTTACATGTACCCAAGAAATCCCTTCTTAAGGGAACTCTGTTATGTGTATGAAAAGTAGAAAAATGAGTCAAAAAATAAACAACCAAGCAGGAAATTAAAAAATTAGATAAATATAAATATAGTGTTTTTTCCTTTTTTAATGGCCTTAACCAATATTTGATAGTTTTAAACAAAATATAATAAAAATATGTTATGATATTTTTAAATATTTAGAAGTAAAATACATAATATACTACCAAAAATGACAGAAATAAAAAGGGAAACATGTTCTTATACATTATTAAATTATATGTGAAATATTTCAACAGAGAAGTGATGCTATAAACCACAAACCATCAGAGCAACCATTCAGGGCAAAACAATGAGGCATAGTTAAAATATCAAAGATAGAGAAATAATGGGAAACCAATTATACACTATTCATCAAAAAGAGGGAGGAAATAAGGAAAAGTAGAACAAGCACAGATACGGATGAACAGATGATACGGTTGAACAAATCCCCATGATGCTGATAGTTATGTCGATTTTAAGTAGACTAAATACTAAATACTAAAATTAAAAGGCATGGACTTCCAGACTGAATAATAAGTTTAAAAAGACTCAACTCTACACCCTCTAAAGGAATCACATTTTAAGTTTATAAAATGTGATTTATTAAATTTATTAAATCACATTTCATTTATTAAATCACATAAAAATTAAAACTTAATAGTAAAAGTTATATTATGTAAACACTACTCATAAAACTTAAATGGCTATCTCAATACCACAGCATGTAACTGTAGAAAAAGGAGGTGATCAGAGTTAAAGAAGAGCATTTCATGATAAAAGTGTCTTTAATTATAGTGGAAAATTTTAACCCGTTTTTCTCAGTAATGGATAGAACAAGTAAATAGAAAATAATAAAACATAGAAAATATTAGTATAATATCATCAAACAACTAGAACTAAATGACATTTATACAGCACTGCACTAAACAACAACAAAATACATAACCTTTTAAAGTGTACACTTAATATTTGCCAAGACAGACCCCTGTTGAATTGTAAAATGTTGCAAAAAATTGAAAACAATTGATATTGCGCAGAGTACACTCCCTAAATACATGAAATTAGACTTGGACACCAATTTTAAAAATGCTTTAAAATCTCCCAAATACTTTTAAAAAAAATTAAACCATCCATGTCTAATAAACATAGAATTCTGTCGGGGTCCTGCCCTAGGAGCAGGGTCCACTAAGACCTGTGGAAACTGGAGGCGATCAACTGAAGAATTATAAAGTTAGAAACAGTGGTAAGCAAAGAGGCAAGAGACAGAGAGGAGAATTAAAAGTGGGAGCTCAGGCCTGGGTGCATTGCCCATTAGTGGGATTCCAGCAATGGCCCAGAGAGCTCGGCTTTAATTTTACTGAAGTCTATTTGCCCCAGAAAGTAAGATGAGGGAGGGAACAAAGATGCCAGCAGTTTCTGCGGGAGCCTATCATCTCCTGTTGTTATTATTATTATTAACCTTTGAGAAATCTGGAATCTGAACCTTATATTGGGAGAGCCTACCACTCGCGATCACACACACAGATTTCCAGAGAGTGTTAAACTCCTTTAGTTCTCTGTGGAATAAAATGCCACCAGCGTTAATCTCCTCTGAGGAATTGGTGTGAGGGAGGCATTTTCCTCCTGTCACCACCACAGTGAATCTTCCTCTGTGATAAGGAATATCAGCTCTTCTGCCCATATCTCAGGGCTCCAGCTACTCCTTTAATCTCTGTCCTAGGCAAATGCACATCTCCACAATGGGCATGTTCTTTGCCTGTTTAATGGGCAGGAAATGCCCGAGAAGATGTATCTTTCTAGGACTTGTCAGAATCTCTTCTATGACCATTATTCTCCTCAGAGTGCTCGCAGACCCAGCAGGGTATTTGTAAGCTGCATCCCCAACAGACTAGAATTTCAGAAAAGGCTAGAAGCTTGCTAGCAATGGCTAACTTAAATGTAAACTAGCTGACTTCTCTTTGTTCTGACTCACTCAGCCTCTTACTTTTTAATTTTGCTCTCTTTCTGGGGATACTTTCCCTTGCAAAGAATGGGGTCTTCACTCCCCATTCTCCAAAGAATAAATAACAAAGGAAATTTAATATTTTAACCAGATTATAATAAAAATATCACATTTCAAAGTTTGTAACTAAAAGGAGTACTGAGAAGAAAATGTATTGCTTTAACTGCTTATATCAAAGATAAAAATAGCTATAATTAATGATTTACATTTTCACCTTAAAAATCTAAAAATAAATTAAACTGAAAGTAGAGAAAAGTAATAAATATAAAAAGAAATAAAGTACAAGATATTAAAAAGAAGAAAAAGCCATAAAATTAAGCTTATTCTTGCAAAAGAGTATAATATGAATAAGCATAAAATGTTATTTTATGTACATATATTACATTATAAGTATATGCTTATCTATTGATAGGCAGCACACACACACACACACATATATACATACAATAGCCCCAAATTAAAAATTCTAAATGTTTACTCATATATAGAATAGAGTAATGAGTCCTTCATAATGAACCACCTTCCTACATTGACGATCTTCATAAGTTGACTTAATTTTCTAGACCAGACATAAATCACATGTACATTACATACACTAACCACCCCCATATGTTGACCAGTTTGTTACAGTCCCTTGGTTGGTGAACTCATGGAGATTCTACTGTGAATGGATTAACAAAGTATGTTAAGCTATGCCCTATTAAGGCACATCACTATGCAATTAAATGAAAAAATATTACATTTGTTTATTTTAAGATAGAATTTAAATAACCTATAGAGGAAAGTTAACATTAAATAAGAATGTTGATAAATATATGATAGCATATGTGTAAACTCTAGAAAATGCAAGATAAATCTGTAGCTACAGAAAGCAGATTATTAGGCACCTGTTGGTGGGATTAAAGTACTGTTTTCAGCAATTAAGTACCAAAAAACCTTTTATGACAACGGAAATGTTCTACATCTTTATTCGGCTGGTGGCTATGTAGATGCATATATTTGTCAAAATTCAAAAACTGTTAAGTTATAAATATGGGCATTTTAGTGTATATAACTTATTCCTCAATAAAACTGATTGAACAAAGCCTTTCATGTGCCAAGTACTGTGCTTTAATTTTCCTATGTATGATTTTATTCTCAACATGACTTTCCATACAGGAATTATTAGTATTCTTTAAAGAAGAAAACTGAGTCTTAAAATTACTTCTTAAGAAACAAACCTTGCTTTTCATTTCATATCATTCTGGGAGCCAAGATTTCAGGTCAAGCAAAAGTAGAATAGATCTGTATGTTACCTTGGTCTGTAAAAATTCGTAGTAGAAATTATAAAATAAGCCTAAGACATCTATTGATAAAATTTAGTACAGTCCTTTTACATTTAAAGTGATTGAACATTATGTAAGAGTCGACCATTACACAGGAAGTATAAATTTGTGTTCTTATCACTTCTCGTGTAGCCGAGTGTGACACATTGGATGAGAAGACATAGAAGCACACAGAAATTGAAAGGTACTATAGAAAGCAGATGGTCTGAAATGTGCTTTCCAGGCAAGTGATCAAACTTCTTGAGCCATGCTAAGATGACAGAACGCCTTCTTAAAGATATACATGGACTGTTGATTCACTTGCCTGGTTTATATTGAATTTGCAAAACTGCATCAAGGCAAATTAGCCTATAGAAATGTTTGATAATACTTTGGACAATAATCACAAAACATAGAATAAATAGTACACAAAAAAAGTAAAAAGGATAAAATGGAGTTTGTGGCTCCTGCCATGTTGCCACATAAAATATGAAATCATATATTGCAAAATGGGATGTGAGAGAAATGCAAGTGAAAGTAAGACAGAATTCAGTTCAGGGTCTTGAACTTTGACTACCAAGTTTATTCCTCTGGTTTATATTAGAAAAAAACAAATGAGGGAGGCTATGTTAAACAGTTTGATGAAAATATTTCATATTGTATATGAAACCATGATTGCATTAATGTATACAGCTATGATTTAATAAAAAAATTAAAAAATGAAAAAATAAAAAATATTCATTTTTTTTAAAATACCAAACTCCACTTTCTTAGTACATGTAAATTCTTTGCTCCATTCATGCTTATTTAAAGACCAGAGTCGGGATGAGTTCTCCAAGTATAAAAATTCATTCTTAAGAAAGAGAGATATTTGTGCAATTAAAATGTCATGCTCTGACCAAGATACATAATTACATTTAGTAGGGGAAATACATTTCAGATTTATTATGCAGCAAGATGGCTATAGTTAATGATAATATATATGGTACTATTAAAAAATGTAAAAAGAGTTGATCACAAAAATGATAACTTTGGGATGTAATGCATTTATTAATTAGCTAGATTTAACCATTGCACAAAGTATATACACTTCAAAATATTGTGTTATACAAGACAAAAACATAGTATTATCTGTCAATTTAAAAATAAAATATAAAAAGATGTCATGCTATGAATGCTTCTTTTCTTAATATTTTATCTTTCAAAAAGTTAGTTAAATTTTCAAAGGTGTCAACGCCTGCTACTAAAGAAATTGTCAGTAACTATAGACACAGAAGACCCCAAAACCAAACCTCAAGTCTTATTTTTGAAAAAGGGAATCAAAGTATTCCATTTACATTTAAATCCCCACCATTAGGAGATAAGACTCACCATCCGTCTGTTCATGTGGCTTAAAAATTGCTAAAAGCAAATAAGCAAATATGTACATCAACAACTACACACTCATAGGCAAACACAAAAAATTTGAATACTGTATTTGAGTATGTTGCATTATTTCCAAGCATTGCACTAAACACAGACTATATTCTGAACCTAGTCTTTGAGCAAAATATCAGAAAAAATTACACTGTAATATTGAGAGTTTTAACTCAAAACTTTTTAAAGCACTTTTTATTGACTTGAGGTTAAATATAAAAATAAAATAAATTTGATAAATTCTAGGTTATATGAATCTGTTTCTGCTATTATATAATCTATAAGGAAACATCATTTTCTCCCTAGGATACGATCTTACTATTCATAAATCAAATAAAGAGTGAGATTCCTTTACAAATCTATACTTCAGAAATGTATGGATTATTTGTGCATAGCATCTAGTTAGGCAGAGCATATGAAGTAATAAAACAATATTTACACTCAGTATCCTCATTCTCTTCATTTTAAGGGAAATAAAGTTTTATTCTTCTAGTTTTTGAAGTGGATAGTGAAGGTAGGAGATTGCTTTCATTTATGTAGGAAGAATCAGTCAAAGCTGGGTTGCTCCAATAACCTTCTGAGCTAGGAGATCATAGGATGAAATTCTTGGCTTTCAATTTTTTAAGCTGATTCAGAGATAGAATTCTACAATTTAAGGAGTAAAGAGAAGATTTTTTGACCATAGAGTCACTCATAGGAAGTTATATGAATAAATTTTAAACTCTTCTGTCCTATCCCAGTGTTTTTGTGTTATTTCAATCAAAATCACCATAAAAACATATTAATAGCTTAGAATTATTTTTAAAAGCCTAGCATATTATATACACACTATGAAATAATTAAAATAAAAGGACATATAGAGGTTAGATGATGTGATTAAATGCTTTGTGCTAAAACAACACTGAAAAAGCCAAATCATGTTTTTGACCCAGATTTACTATTTCGTATGAGAATGTTGGACAAGTGTAAAGTAGAATTTGTCCTAATTACTAAAAATTTTTAGAAGAATGCACAACTAATATGGAAATATCTCAAAAGTTTACATTCTTTAAAAAAAAAAAAATGGACAACACAATCTGTTGTTTGTACAACACAGGAGCTGATCAGAAATAGAAGGTGCACACCTGGAAACATTTACCCTTAGAAGAAAACGCTCCTGCGCTGGGGGCTGCGTCTGCTCTGCTGGCTGCGCGCTCAGCCACATCTCCAGGGAGAGGACAAAGACATCGATCAGAACCAAGCAGAACGTGGGGCAAATCGAACTACAAGAGGGTTCTTCAGAGTAACAAGAATTTGTGGCTTTGGAAGCTTAATTTTGAAGTTAAAGCATTTATCTAAGATGATAAAAGAAAATCTGGCAATATTTTACCGAGGACTTAGCTAAACAGTTTATTGAAATTGTGGGCCATCTGACAATACCTAGGACTCAACTTCCTGGGACAATTTTCTAAGTTTCTTTCCAAGGTCCCATTTTTCAGATTTCACCATGTCATTGTGCATGTCTAAAATTAACAGTTACTTCTAAAATTAAACAAGTATGAATAATTATTTTATTTACTTTGGGGTCATTGGAATTAAACATGCCCAAATCTTGCCTTTGCTTGAATGCTTTCGCTCCAAAGGTTAAACACAACTGTCTTTGCTGTCTGAACCCTAATTTAATTAACAAAGTGAAGTAAATTTGTAAGATAATTTAAATTGTTATGACATATATATTATGTGAATGGGTTATTTGAGTAATGATAATAACATAAAAATCACAACGTGTCTATTACTAATTCTGTATCTTCCCTAAAGACAAAATTGTACTGAATTTTGTTTTCATCTACATATTCATTAAAAATAATTTTTGCCACATGGTACAATACTTTCATTTTGAGGATTTCATGCTTCACAATTAAACAATTTTGGGCAGTTTTAATGCAACTGGCATCTTGATGATGGATTCAACCACACAGCATGAATCACCATTCTTTTAGCAATTGAATTCTAAGTAATTATTTTAGTAATAAAATAATTTCAATGTAATAATAATGTGGTTAATATGGAAACAATCTTTATATCACCAATTTACGATACTTTTTTTTGTTAACCTTTTTTCTCTTTTATTTTTTATTACTTGACCACCTATATCTCAGCTGGGGGTCAGGGTCTCAAGTTCCCTGAACCCATTTGGCCTGGTTCAATAACTCTGGAGCTAGAGAGTTCATCTGAGTTAGGAATGAGTCAAAAGCAAAACTGGAGCCGTACAGGCAGCCTGAGCAGAAAGGGAAATAGCTTTCCACAGGCAATGCTATAACAAAGAGAAATTTTTTTTAAGAACAAAGAGAAAACTTTATTCTTAAAGTTCTTAGACCACTTCCAAAAAGAGTTAGAAGTGAGTCCCTCGTACAAATTAGAAAAGAGAGCTCGCCACCCAAGGGCAGTATAGAGGTATAAATGTCCCCATTCTCTCCATTTGAAATTGTGACTTTTTCTTTGGTCTTTCTGTGCCCTTAGACACGTTTATTCTTCTCTATTGATTATTAGTTATTGTCCTTTGCTATAGGTCAGTGATTGCCTGGGTTGCTTCATACCCACATTGTTTTCCCCTTTTTTGGTGAAAATTGCTGAGTGCTGGCCACAGGGTTCCCATGACGTGTCTGTGGGCCCTCCACACCGCCTTCCCCAGCAGACCAGGCGGATCACAGGGTTCCCATGACATGTCTGGGACCCTCCTGTTCCTGAAAGTTGTAGTAAAGAGACTTCATGGAAGAGACTACCAGGTTTCCTAAAAGTAACAGGAGTTTGTTTTAATTTCCAGTTTTGTTTTTTATAAACTTCCCAATTTAGCCTTATTGTGCCCTCACCCTCATTAAGATAATGCAAGCAACAACCAAACTCCTTCTCTTCTTCAGAAATTCATGCTCCAGTTCCAAGTAGTTTCACCCCCAGTGAGGATCTTCTCCTTGCAGGTTTGGGTATCAGCTCCACAGCCCTGATCCGTGATTCTTTTTTACGTCAATTCTAGAGATGGCATTAACCTAGGGATAGCAATAATCTGCTTTGTGCGATTATCATGCTGCAACACCTCTGTGCTCCATTTTGCCCCCAATACATATGTAGACAATTAATTATCTGTTAAAATATCTGTTTATGGTTTTTGTTTTCTGGAGTGACCCTTACCTGATGCACCATGACAACATTTCCTTAAAAATGACTTTTATAAATTAAAAGATTTGTCTTTCACAGTAACATGGCTTTAGGTAAGTTCTACTCTTTTCTATTGCAACTACCAGTAAAGACATTATTATGGCCAGTGGCTCACACGTATGATCCTAGCACTCTGGGTGGCTGAGATGGGAGATCTCTTATGGTCAGAAGTTTGAGGTTGCTGTGAGCTATGAAGATGCCACTGCACTCTACCCAGAAAGACAGAGCAAGACACCATCTCAAAAAAGAAAAGAAAATACTCAGCACCTGTGGTTCAACGGGCTAAGGTGCCAGCCACGTACACCTGAGCTGGTGGGTTCGAATCCAGCCCGGGCCTGCCAAACAACAATGATGACTGCAACCAAAAAATGGCCGGGCGTTGTGGTGGGTGCCTGTAGTCCCAGCTACTTGGGAGGCGGAGGTAAGAGACTCGCTTGAGCCCAGGAATTGGAGGTTGCTGTGAGCTATGATGCCACAAACCCCAATCCCGGGGGCCCCCTTGCGGCTCAGTCCAAAAAAAAAAACCAAAAAAAACAACACCAAACAATTACCACCCTTTTTCCAATTCACATCCCTTTTTTTTTTTTTTTTTTTTTTGGCCCTTTATATTTTGAAGTCCATTGGATGAAAATCATAAAGTTTTGTTTTGAGGTTTGGAACTGATCTCCCCTCTCAGTTCTTTTTTTTTTTTAATTTTTATTAAATCATAATTGTGTACATTGGTGCAATCATGGGGCACAATGTGCAGACTTCATATACAATCTGAAATATTTTCATTGATCTATTTAACATAGCCTTCATGGCCTTTTAATCACTATATGAAGACATTTATATTCTACATTTAGTAATTTTCACTTGTACCCTTGTAAAATGCACCGTAAGTGTGATCCCACCAATCACCCTCCCTCCACCCATCCTTGGCCCCCTTCCCCTCTCTTGCCCCCGTCCTCTCCCCTCGCTTGCCCCCCTCCCCATTTCTTGTGCTATAACTGGGTTATAGCCTTCATATGAAAGCTATAGATTAGCTTCATAATAGGGCTGAGTACATTGCATATTTTTTCTTCCATTCTTGAGATACTTTGCTAAGAAGAATATGTTCCAGCTCCATCCATGTAAATACAAAAGAGGTAAAGTCTCCATCTTTCTTTAAGGCTGCATAGTATTCCATGGTATATGTGTACCACAATTTATTAATCCATTCGTGGGTCGATGGGCACTTGCGCTTCTTCCACGACTTAGCAATTATGAATTGGGCTGCAATAAACATTCTGGTACAGAGAT